>VWZF01003842.1:758427-838153 GCA_013396755.1 Sclerurus mexicanus
GATTAATGATCCCTGTTTTAAACAGGTAAACAAACAAATCCTCCCCCCCCCAGTCAGTAACTGTCACACCAAAGCAAATACACTGGCATTAAAACTGAGAGCTAATCAAGAACTAGCAGTGAGTGAAAAGGTGAATTTGCTCTTGCTTGCCCAGATATAGTTCCCATTTACATCAATACCCGTTATGCCTACTGAGACTGAAACACAGAACTGAACTATTGTGACTCTGATTCCACTACACTTAAACAGATGAAAATATCCTCTGAGTAGCCCTACTGAAATTATTAAAATTACTCCTGTCATTCTCAGATTACTGCTAGTTCTTAACATGGCCAATGTTCCCAAAAGTTATTTATCACTGTTTGCTCCTGTCAGTCTCATCAGTAATCTGTCATTTTGCAGGTGTAACAGTATTTTGGTCAACTGAACTGTAGCCAGAAGTTTGTTTCAACTGGCACTGCCTTAGTGATGGGCCACACTTTCGTCTTCTGCTGAAAAAAAGAGATGGATTTGAATTAATTGCCAAGAGGAAAATCAGGCCAAAGCGCCTGCTCTACTGTATCTTTATATGCCTACTGCAGCACATCAAAGACCATTTGCTAAACTGATCCTGCAGCTTGATGTAATTTTCATGAACATACTACAGTTGCTTAATTAAACTATTAGAAACAAAATCAGAGATTCACAAACTATGGCATTTTATTTCAGAGGCCTTTGCTTACATTTGTACAATATATTACATAACTCTCCATTTTCTGCAGAACCTAATATATATTTTATAGCTTTTTTCTATAAGCTTTTCCTTCAATGTCTGTCAACAAATTTTTACAGTCCTGTACAATTCTGAATACTTTGAAACCATTTTCAATAAAATCAGTTATAACCTTAAGCGCACACTACGAAGACTGAAAATGCTTTTCTTAGAAAAGTCAAATGAAAAGGATTCTGACACTCTAGCATCTACAAACAAAATGCTTTGAATTCTTACATGTTGTATTGCCAGAAAACAAAGAAAAACATGCCAGCCCCTATTTCCCCAGGCAAAAGAAGTACACAGAACTACAATTAAAACAGTAAAACAATCTGTACAATAAAGTACTGTGTATTAACAGTGCCAGGTATTAAATAGCTTGAATGAACACTTCCGCAATATACAAATGTCTTACAAAGGTATAGAATTAACAGGAGAGAGCTTGGGATCCATTCAACATAAAATCACTATAAGTGAAAACAGTTTGAAGTTGGTTTTGGAATTTGTACAAGGCATTTAAAAAATTAAACATCTACCACTCGGCTAGCTAGTTATTTTAAAAACAATTACCCTTTTGTGGCAGTGTTGGTATCAGCAACCACAAATTATAACCTCACACCTTACTCCCTCTAGAAGTCCTCTCCTTGAAGCTCGTAATAAAATAAGCATTACAAATGAAATATTTGTTGCTTTAAGGGGAAAAGAAACATTTACAAGAAAACACAAAAATATACCTGTTATAATCCATTATGAATAAATATACACTTTAAACTGGCTGAATACAATCTTTATACATTAAGATTTAATACAGTTTGTTAGCCATTTTCTTTCTTTTTCATAATGTATTTTATCAAAATTAAAAAAAAATACTGTTTTATAGAAAAATGGCAAAGTACAGTAGTTTCATTCCAATTAATGGGTTCTTAAAACCCAGAGTAACCTATTTAAGCCTAATTCAAACCTGTAAACATTAGTCAGTCTTTTTTTTTTTTCTTAAAGGAATCCTCATATTTGGTTATCAGGACTGATGTCAAACATCCTACTAACTGCAGGTTTTGAATAGATGTGCTTGACGTATACAATTAAAGCCACTATAAGGTGACTTAGCAGTTAAAAAACAATTAGCTTGTACAAATGAAAATATTTTCAATATTTGTCATAAATAAATGGAAAAATATCAAATGTTCCAGCTTTAACAAAATACCAGGGAATACAGTAAGCCTTACCACATTGATTTAGATAACCCCAACAACTATATGCTTATTGTCCTGTCTCTACAGGCAGTGAACAGCCTCCAGTTTGCCACAGTGGAAGGCCTTCGAGTCACTAGACTTACAATTCCCAGACAAGTTGGAAACAATTATTGCTTGAGGAAAAGCAGTTTGTTGTACTTTTTCTTCATAAAAGTGCACTTAAGTGCAAAGTTAGCTTGTCAAGAAACAACTTTAAATACAAAATAGTGCTTGTCTGAATTTTGTGCCACTGTGCAGTATAAAAAAAAAGAAAAAAAAAAAGGAAAAAAAAAGAGTGGCCCTCAGCAGCCATTAAGTGCAAAGTGCTTTGGCAAGTCCTGCTGTCACCTGCACTCAACTGACATTCCATTCTGTGACGAACTTGACATGGATGGTTCTGCTAACGTTAACATAACTGCAGCCGTAATGGAACTGGAGGAAGGTGATGAGGAGGAAGATGACGTAGTAGCAGCACCTGCACAGGAAAAGGAAAACAGATTATAGGGATTTATAAATCAAGCAACAAAAATGTTTTCCTACTCAACAACAAGCATTGGTATATACTGACTCCAGCAACTAACACCTAGCAACTAAAAAGAAGAAGGCCTCCATTCCCTAGTTTTTCTAGGAAATACCCTGACAGAAGTACTGCCTTGCACACAGCTAAGTACAGCCTTATAGCCCTGGTTCGTCAACCACCCAGATCCAGGGCTCAGCCAAAGGGTGCCAGAGCTCATTCCTGAGCCATCAGCACAGTCACCTGTTCCCTTTCCTTCCTGTGGGAATCAGCACTGTGTCTGCACACACGCCCTGCTCCGGCAACCAAGCAGCAACTGCAATTCCCATGCGATAGCTGCAGCCATAAAACCTTACTACAAGTGGCATTTCTCACCCTGAGAAAATGATCCTTTGAGCATTCCTAGAAGCAGGCACACTGGAACATTACCTCGTGGAAAAAAAACCTTATCCCAAGGGGAAAGCACTAACTAGGCCCACAAGCAATACTACAGCAAATTTATCTGTAATTTGAAGAAAAGTTAGAATACTTAGATACTTTGTTCATGGCATAGAACAAGTTTATATTTCTGAGGATTTTTTCCTGTGTAGTAGTTCTGTCTTAATAGGATTAAATAGATTGCATGCCTTCTTAATGCTCTTCCTTTACATAATCACTGGGTTTCTAATCCCTACCTTCTAAAGGTCACAAAATAACTGCACGCAGCATTTCCAAGAAAACCAAATGAAACCACACTTCTAGTGGCACATGTCTCCCTATAAATTATCCAATTCTTGCTAGCACTTCAATAACATGGCATGCAATTCAACCCTCTAAAAGAAGAATTTAGTTCCGAGCACTTACTTTCCCGCTCTTTTTTCTTTAAGCGCTTTCTTCTTCGGTCAATGGAAGCCACCTCAGATTTCAAGGACAGGTAATGTTTCCTGATTTCTTGCAGCTTTTCTTGCAGGACTGTTATGCGCTCGGCGCTAGTCAAATTTTCCAAGTCAGCTACAAGTTAAACAATCTTGGTTAATTACTGCTTATTGTTAAGCATTTCCAAGCACTTCTGAATGTCAGTGAAGTGGGAAGTACTCAAATCTTAGTGATGTGCTTTGAGGCAGCAGACAGCAAAGCTAAGAAACACAGCAACAGCAGCAGCTGCTGTTTATTACCACAAATTTGTTAAATTTTTAATTATTTTTACAAGATATCATCATCTTTTTTTTTAAGGAGAAAAAATGCCTTTCCCTCCCCGTAGGAAGGAAAAGAAAATAAAATTAAGGCAACTGGTGAAAACATAGGGGCCAAAACTAACTTTGAGCCTGTTATTTTCAGTCCTTGCTAGAGCTCAGTTTGGCCCACGACACCAGGAAGGTCAGCCGTTCCTGACTTGTCTTGGTTGTTACAGAACAAGCAGGTTACAACAGGACTCTGAATAGCCTGGAGTGGTTCCAACGGAGTCTGTGGCATAGGGGCTGTAAGGTACAGCCACACGGGACAAGGCACGGGAGCTGCACCCCTGGCTGTTTCCAGCTGGGAGCTCTCCACAGCATGGCATGCAGCTCTGGGCAGCACTGGCAGGAGACATTCTTGATTCAGTCCAGGGAAGCCACACTCGAGACACTTCACTCAAAGACGTTCAAGAATCATTTAAACTACTGTATGGGGTGCAGAATGCACTTCATCAACCTAGAATGAAGGCAGCACCTAAGGACCAAAAGCCACAACAGTATTAGGCTGTGGAAAAATGAGGAAAGCTCAGAGACACTGTAAATGTCTTTGACTCTGCAACAGCAGGAAATGTGCCTAACAGCACTCCACAGACCATCTTCTGCCAAGCAACTTCAGCATGTGGAATGTAGCCAAGGTAGAAAGAAAGGAAGGAGCAAAAGCCCTTTAAATGTGTTGTACCAGGAAAGTGTTCAATGAATCTCAACAGGCCAGTAAGTGACAATAAAGACCTTTTACATTACACTGAAGAGGATCAGAATGTAACTTGACTGTAAAGAAGTACTAGGAGAAAAATACTATTAAAAGTAGAGTAATGCTGAGAATCAGGGCTGCAGAGATTAAAAACCCCAACAAAACAGCAGGGTCAGATTCATTTAAAAAGCTGCACTAGTATCAGGGCATTAAGCCACTGATCTCTTTTTCAGATAGGCAAATGCATGATCCTTTCCACACTGCTCACCTCTACTGATACCTAGCTCAGCCCTAGCTGTACCTGTAGCTTGACTGAAACACAGTGGAAGTTCTTAACACTAGAAACAGTAAACATGTCCTGGGTCACTAAGGCAAAATGGAAGGGGAAAAACCAATCAATCACCTAAGTGTTTGAACACTAGAGAAGGAGGAGTAAAACAGCAAGGAAAGATCAAGAGAAGAACACGGAGTAGGTAACGCTCACGCCAGAATGACAGGTATACACAGGACAGCAAAAACAGCAAGTCAGCACAGGAGCCATATCTATAAACAGTCCTGGAAGAGTGTGATATAGGCAGTTCCCTGTGCTGCAATTGCAAAAAAAAGAAACAAATCATTTTTTAAAAATGAGAATTTATCACAAAATTAAGCAAACTCAGGATGGGGAAAAAACCCCATCAAAATACAGAAAATTCAAAAGGCCTTTTTATACTATACCACAAGATGCAACTGGGTGTGTTTTCAAGAAAATACTTACACATTTGAAAACTCCATTTGTAAACTTTGGGCAAACGATTATTCTGTTCTTTGAGATCAGACTCCTTCTCTCCATTTTTCCCACATTTTCCTGGGGATTGTGTTCTTGTGAGTGATTTGGTTTGGTGAGATTTCATGCCAGTAGAAACCGATTTTGCTGACTGAGACTTGGATACACTTTCACCAGCAGACAGTTCATCACTGTCACTGCTGTTTGCTGAAGAAATAAGAAGACATATTGTTACAAAACAAAGCCTATCAGAAGCTACCACTGTGCTGATTTTCATTTAACGCGAGTTCATTTAAACCAAATCCTTTTACTCTAAAATGACAGAATCCATGCTGGTGTAGCAGTTTGGCACACAGCTCTCTGCAGCATTGAGTGCCCCAGTACAGAACTGCAAACAAGATATATACTGGGGCCCCTCTGGTTCTGGCACACTGTGAAAGGGAAACCTTGCACGGCAAACACCACTCGGTTAGTTGCTGTGCAGGCTGACTCAGAGCTGTTCTGTGAATTTACGGGAACCAAGATCCTACAGGGGAGATTAAAGTACCAGACTCTGGCACCACAATCCATTCAAAAGTCTGGCAAGGATATTGCTGAAAGTGTGTGTGCAAAGGCACAGCGATGGGGTGAGGACATACTTCTTTTAAGGAGACTTGAATACAATCCAGCTGCTCAAGGTCCCCAGAGCGAAAGATGCACTCTACTCTCTGAATGGTTCACAACATCGCACTTGTTGCTCTAGAACCACAGCTACAAATAAATTGCCTACATTAGAAATAAGCCAAATAGGCAGTCCAGTGTGCCAGCATAGGTGCCAAAATGAACCACGTCTGTCTGCTTATAGGGCTGTACTTTTTCTAAAAGTTCACAAGACTGACTGTTATGTTCCATCTCTTGTTTACCATTTTTAATATCAATTTCTGACACAGTGTTATATATATATATAAACCTCTATCTCATTTTAGAGCGAACAGTTACAGAAAAACTTTGATTGTATTTTTAGGACATGTAGCAGAGATGAAAGTAAACAACTGACCTTTTCTTTGCTATATGTCACCTTACTTATTTTTCCTCTACTAAAATAACTATCAATAATCTGAGTATGTGTGACAATCTACAAATTCCTCAGAGATGGTGATAAAATTTTTTAATTTTGGAGAAAGTTCTTCACCTCCAGTGGAACTTTAACCATAAAGCAACAGGCTGAACACAGTTTTCTAATCAAACTGCCCAAAGAAGATTAACAAAGCAATCTGTCTAAAAGACAAGATTTATGAGTAATAATTGAAAGGATGATGGGTGTTTTTAGCATTACTAAAATAAAACTGGGGTGAAAGTAGGGGCAAGAGACTGTAATTCAACACAAGCCCAGTGAAGCAGGGGAATAAAACGACTAGGAAATCCGCAGAATCTCCATCATTGTAGTTGTTTTAAAACATATGTTGAATTCATATTTATTAAGAAAAATGTATGCCTCAGTTGTACCTGCCCTGAATGTTGACAAAATGAACCCTGAAAGTTTCTTTTGGTCCTGACCTTTATGCTTTGGTGATCTACACAGGAGAAACTGAATACCAAGATACACATAGTATGAAGATACTCAGTTGGCTGCAGAGTTCCTGGTGTTGGCTGGTTTAATGCAAAGGCAAGAGCTGAAGCTGCCACAAAAGCCAGTTTAACAGATATACCTGAATTTTGCCAAAGGCATGCTTTTTGGTTACAAATGACTCCACATTTTATCTGTTCTCCTTATTACATTCAGCAGTCCCTGAATTTTAACCAGAGGAGCACATACATATCAAGGACTATATGGTACAAGAAACAATTCTAGCTTTGAAGTGCTTGCATCCTGATGAAGACACAGGTTGAGAGAAAGGGGTAAATTCACCAAATCCAAGGGAATAATGGCAAAGCTAAAAATGGTGTATTAGTTCTGCAAATTCAGTTTTTGTTACTTTAATTCCCGGGGTGAGGGAAAGAATAAGGATTATAGAAGGAGGAGAGTAAAGAAATGGAATTTAAAAGAATTAGAAAATATGAAGAGGAGACCAGTGAACATGAAGGATGGGTGGGGTGAAAGCAAATACCAGACCAGAAAGTATAGACTTTTAGTAAAAGCTGTTAAAAGCAAGCAAGTGGGGAGGGAAGGAAGGGACGTGGGAGAGAGAGAGGAAGAAAGGCATGGTGTATGCTTTCTATCCTTGCTTTAACTGCATTTTTCAGTTATCCTCCAGACTTCACTCTCTAGCTGGCTGTTTGCTGGTATTCTTTATAACAGTGAAATACAGCAGTAATCGATGTTGTTGTCTCCCAAACACATGTGCGTATGACCCCTAATACACCTCTGCTTTTATTAAGCTACCCAGTACTGTGGTTTCTATTCAGATTAGCTTCTACAACTACAAAAAAACTGCAAATGCTACATTATTTACTGAAGATGTAACAGACAGCACAGGAAGGAAAAAAGATACTTGCTACACAGTAGAGACATTAACCTCTAAAAACTCACCCTGCAGAAAATACAGAATGTAATTTCCTTCAGGTCCCAGTTTCCCCCTCTAAAACAGGCAGTTACGGTGATACAGAGATACCTGTCCCAATTCTGCCATGTGTGAAATACTCTGTTCTTAGTCTTCCTGAATTACACAATACTAAGGCCCTCTTTGAAATACGCCCAGAAGCAACACAAGACATTTAAAAACACTTTGGCATTCAGATAGAGCAGTTTCTCCATTTAAACAGTATTAAGAATTCCCTAAGGAGAACATTTTGTCCTAATAACATTTTTTATTTCCAGACTTTGTCTACAATCATTTGAACAGATGACATAGTACTTGCACACATTTCATTTTAAACTAAGCTGCTGTACTTACTAGTTTTACTCTTCTTTTTGTTGTTGACTGATGTTTTGTGGCTTCTTTTCTGCTTTTTTGAGGAGGTGCCTCCTCCCTGAACATCTTTAAGTCTTTTTTGGCCTGTACAGACTATAATTGGGAAAAGAAAAAAAAGAAGAAATTGAAATTAAATAAATGCTTGCACTTCTGTGTGTTTTTCTTAGTCTCAAAAAAATTCCCCAAAATACTTCAAAGCTTAAGTTTGTAGACAACAATGCAACTGTTCCTCCCAATCCTTAATACAGCTCAGTTTTGTACTTATATTGACAAGAGGAGGTGAAACACAAAGGAAGGTACACAGGTAAGATGATTACAAGTAACTTTCCCATATGCATCACCAGAATTTCTCTGGAACCACATGAATTTATTATTTTTTTAATACTGTAAATCAAATGAGAATACATTTACTAAAAAAGTTATCAAGACCTACTAGAACTGGAAAACGGTTTTACTTGGAAGCTGTGAAAAAAAAACCACCAAAAAACTCCAAAGCAATCACTTTTGATCAGTGGTTACATTAATTGGGAGTATTAATATCGTAGATAACATTTAAAAAAAGGCAACAAAAAAAGAAAGGCAAACAAAAACCCAAGGGGAAAAGTCTACTGTGCCTATTTGTGACTACAAGAGGAAAAAGTAAAAAAAGATGATAAAAGAATTCTAGTACACCTGCTAAAAGAGAGTGTTTTAGGAGTTGTGCAAATGTTGTTTCACAACCATGTGACTTAAAGATTAAACATTACCCATGTCATAAAACAAATTAAGGAACATGATTTTCTGAAGCAGGCAGCACGCTGACAAAATCAGCGAGGAAGCTGAAGTCTAATGCATGTAAAAGTCATCTTGTAAAATAGTGTAAAACTTCTTTTAAGTGGCAATAAATTCCTTTCATATAAAAAAGCAAACAAATTAAGTTCTAAACGTATGCAGCTATGATTAACAAAGCAATACAGGTGTATTTACTGAGGGCTACACATTTACCTCTTCCAAACCCTCTCCTTTGTTTAAGGAGACACATTTTGTTGCATATTTTCAGAAGAACATTTCCAACAGAATGCTGAAGGTCACACAGCTTAAGGGCATTTTGAGCAAAACTAGTTAATTGTTAACCGAAATCTATTGAGATGAAGAAACCACTTTTGTCTCAGGATTATAGCTGAAATGTATTTTTCTTCCTCTGTGTTCATAATTTTTAAGCAATACAACACAGTGAAAGTGGCTGTACTTTTGATGAACCGCAAAAGAGCCAGCTACTTTTAGAAAAAAAAGCTTTTAGATCTTGCCAATTGTTAAAAAGCAGGCAGCAGTGCAATGACATCATATGCACAAGTGTTGGTCATGTTTATTATCCCCTATTCTCTAGTGCTTTCAAGGTAGGAGCTTCCATCTCCAGAATCACATCTCAAAGTGAAGCAGCTAAAAAGGTCAGTGCTTGTTATAAGCTTGGCTTGAATCGTACGGAGTTAATGTTCTAAAAAAACAGAAGTTTGAAATGGCTGCCTAAGCAGCCTAGCAGCAGGAGGGCTTTCTCCCCCCAAATAAACACCTTACAAAAAATCAAGTTTTATGCACAAAACAGCATCTTCTGCTTCTAAGGAGGGTGTTTCAAATACTTCCATCTTGCTACAATAAATATTCCTTACACGAGCTACTACAGTTTGCTCTGGGCTTTTCTTGCCATGCCCAGCATAAACTTCATTCTTATATACTTTATCACTCATTGAGACCATCACAATGTTCTTTTTAATGGAAGGCCAATAAACTTCCTGGCAGATCTCACTTCATTGACTAGATGATTATGCCATTTGCACACATCTGAAATGGACAGCAGGCTACTACTTCCTCCAACAACTAACTTCTCAGCAGCATAACTGTAACTGAATGAAAACACACAAGCAGCTCTCATTTTTAGCCTTGCTAATGTTGGAGACAGCTCTGTTTACCCTTTCCTTTACCTTTTTCAGCATGCTCTGGCTCTGGTTGATTACTACTACTGGAGCTGACGCTGGCATCAAAACCTGTTGGAGAAATATTTCCCTCAGACTGAAGGTCTTGCAGCTCCCCTGCCACACTGTCCACCTCTATTGTGCTATCTGTTTCACTTTTGATGCTTCGTATCTCTTCTTGATTTGGTGGCAGCGTCTCAGAGACAGTGACACTGGACTGATGTCTACTGGACTCCGTTACAGTTACAGAGGAAGGAGACTCAGGAGTTGTGGGAGGAGTATTTAGCACTGAATTGCTGCCACTGCTTGGAAATTCAACTTTCTTCTCACCCACTTCAGTTGGTTTCTCCTCTACAGGTTTAACATCCACACTAGCCGGCAAAGATTTTTCAAGTTCACAGCTAGGCAAAGAAATACCTTCTTCTGCAAGAGCCTGCAGCTGCCCCTCTGCTGCAGCATCATCGGGAGCAGCATGCGGGGGGGATGCAGCAGCCTCGGTGTCAGAGTCTGAGAACAGTTCCTTCAGCGTTTTCTTCGGCCATTGTCCTTGAATACTTGACCAGACATCTTTTCGATCCTTCGCTCTGGTGTTCTGAAGTCTTTCGTCAGAGTTATTTAGAAGCTTTATTCTTTTCTCTCCAACTTCAGAAAATCCAGAGTAGAAAGTACTTGTCCGTAAAGACTTCCTTTTCTCCTCTAGTCCATTGTACTTTTTCGTGGGAGTGATTTTCAGCTTAGATTTGTCTTCCTCGTCTTCATCCGAGGAGCTGTTACTGCTGTTCTCTAAACTAAGTGCGTCTTTGTTTTTGGACTTCTCATCCTTTCTATTAGGTGACGCGGTCTTTAACGATTCCTCTGCAGCACAGTGTCTTCGTTTACCACGTTTCACTTGTGGTTTTGCTGTTTTATCCACTACCTCCTTTTTTACATCCTTTCTCTTCTTTGTGGCTTCGTCTTCTCCATCGGAGTCACTATCTTCAGATAACTCTTCCATCTCTTTTCGCAATCTTTCAGGAGACTTGGATACCGACTTGGGCACAACTGCATCTGTAAGAGCTTTAGTTTCTTCTGGGAGGGATGAACTGCTCTGTTCTTCTTTTAGGCAGAGTTCATTTTTATCTTGGCTTACAGCTTCAGGCTGAGATTCCTCTTTGCCATCAGCATGTATGTTTGGGGCACTTTGGTCATCATCTTGCTCACTATCATCAGAACTTTCAGAAGCTAATTAAAAGTATATTAAAAAAAAGAAAAAGAAAAACAAAACAAGAAAAGTTTGTCTTGATTCTGGTTACAAAGAATTATTTAAAAAAACAACTAAAGAAAATGTACAGATATGAAGATATGCTAATCTCTAGCAGTGTATCTCTTAAATCGTACCTCCTGAAGAGTTCAAAAACTGGAGGTATAATGGCTAGATTAGAAACTAGAAAGATTCTGTATTATACAGTACATCTTCAGCAATTTCTGAAGAGGTGGAGAAAGCACCAAACTAATAAAATGTGCATCAATCTATAAAACAGAAACTTCTGCATAAATACCCAAATCAGAAAATGAAAGATGAGCTTACATATTTCTTAGGGGTTACAAATACTACCATTATCTGCCGTTTTTTTCAAAGCCTAGAACAGAGACGACATTTTGCCTGGAAAATCCACAGTATAAAGGACAGAACAAACAACACACACACTGGATACTCTCTAACAAACCAACCTGATGACCAGCCTGGAGAAAAAGGAAGTGAAAGCAGTAATGGAAGGCACTCAGAGAGACAAATGGACAACAAGGGTGTAGGACAAAAGCAAGAACATTCAGGGTCAGCAAAGAAACTGAGAAAAGAAGAATAAAGATATAATGGAAAAGGAATCAACAGCAATCCCATCCAATGGGAAAAGGTATGAATACAAGGAGAAATACTGATATATATAAACTCCTTGATTTGTAAAGTTAATTACAGATTAATTATAGTGCTAATAATAGTGTCACCACTAACTGCTTTTTTGTTTCTCATTTCCTAAGGAAATGAAGCTTCATAGATTATGTTGACTGTTATTCCACCTACAGTTTTGGAACCCAGTGGCCAGTGTTATCTGGGTTCAAGTAAGTCTGAAAGATTATTAAATTCATGTAAGTCCCACAAAAATTTGTGGTTACTCAAACCACCTATACCATATGATTTCTTTCTCTGGAGGCATGCTCTAAACTAAGGATAAAGAGAAGCTACCAGTAGTAATAATGCTGCTGTAAATGCATGGGAAGGGGCAAACAATGTTAATAACACCAGACATGCTGATATGAAAACTAGCTTTATTATAGGTTCTATTTTTCAAGACAAAAAAGTTTGTAAAATAATGGGTCCTAAAAGTCAGATAAATCAAAAATTAAAAATTTAGAAATTAGATAGGAACGAAAAAGGATGGCAACACAAATAATGTAAATGACTGTTAACTCACTGAATCCACACTACCTGTTTTCAGAAACTGCCAACATTAGTTTTGTTCAAGGGTTATTTCTGAAGATGATTTTATAATTAGCCAGACTCAAAGCATTCAGTTGCATCAGCTGTTCTACACTGTAATTTACTCCTGTTTAAAGGCTATTTACAGAATCAGAAAACTTTTAAGTACAATACCTTGTAGCCCATTAATGATAGAAGTAATTTCTATGGATTTAACTGGAGCTTGTTCAGTATTTTTGGCTTCAGTGCTGTCAAGTTTGGACCCAGTCTCTGGTGATGTGCTGGTGTGAAAGGGGGGTTTTGACAAACGTCGCAATTTACAGGGTTTAGGAGAATACTTCTCTTCCTTCTCTCTGTCAGTTTTATTCTAGGTGAAAGAAAAGATTAAATAAAAACCCTCTTTTCATTTGAACACACTTCTCAATGAAGATTACAATTATGCAATGCTTACAGTTACCTTAAACATTCAACCTGTAAAGGAAAGTTCTCGTCATTGTTTGAAAGATTACAAATGCTTCTCTGTGTTCCATGTCAAGACCTTTCTACTGAAGACAGGCACTTTGCCAACACTAAAACGAATGGGAAAGCAAACACGGACAGTGCTCTAGGAGCAGTGGCACTACAGAATGCCAGGCTCGGCAGCAACAGGGAAGCTGTCAGGTTCTGAAGGTGCTGGGGATGGGGTAGGAGGAGCGCTGGTATCTGTGGCAGAAGGAAAAGCTTCCCTGCAGCCCACGGTCCAATGAATATATCATCACCTAAGTCTAAATATCAGTTGTAAAAGAATGACTTTAGGAAGAAATGCTTGACAATGAAATTATTAAGTCCCATGCACGTAGACTAATCACAGGTTTGCTCTCCAGAATCAGGGAGCTCCCAAACTCCAACCCTCCCTGGGTCCCAACACTGATGGTAATTTGTATCCTTTCTCATTTGTTTTCTGTAAATACATAATATACATTTAGTTTAGAAACACAGGGAAGAAGAAAAGAGAGAAGCTTCCCCCTGCCACCCCAAAGAGAAAACCCAAAACTTTGGTGAGAACAGTATCTCGTTTTAAAAGGCTATGAAGCTGCTTTTCCTGTCAAACACTTGTAGGCCAATTAAAAAAACAGGAAGGAAGGTGAGGATTACCAAAATACGTATCAAACCACAGTTGGGAGCAACAAGGAAGAGAAAAGGAGAAAAACTACCTTTATTTTCTTTCGATGCTTAATTTTTGGTACATTTTTATCAGCTGGCCTCACTATCTTGTCTGCCTTTATCCATTCATCATACCTAAACACAAAAAGAAATTGTACACATTTATGATTTTAAGCAGATAATCACAACATCATAAGAGAAATGTAATGGAGAAAAAAGAGAATTAGCAGCCATATAAAAACAAAACTGGAATTTGAATCAAGTCTTCTGTGTACTTTTCAAATCTGTGAAGTTTCAGCTACGGTTCAGAGTAACTGCAAAATCTGCTATTTTTCCAGCCTATGGTGAACAACAGGAAATCCACGTATACACCAACTACCTGAATGAGAAACCTGTATGGACTTCCAAGATGTATATTTCATATATATCCATTGTAAAACCTTGACAATGAATTTTTACAACTCCACAAAATGTGACCAGTTAATAAAAATAAATTATTTCGATCCTAAACGTCTGCAAAGTGCTATTTGGAGAGACTAATCCTTCGGAGACACTAACTTTTGAGCTGCTGACTTCACAGTAACATTTGTCAATTCCTTTTCAGTTAAACCTTTCTGTTTTGTATCAGAATGATACAAGACAAACCTAGTAAATAGTGCCAAGATAGTAACAACAGACATATCTAAGACTGGGCTGGTTAAACACAAATCCAGGACCAAAGAAGTATATTCTTAGTAAGAATATACTGTAACTATGGTACTGTACTTGCCAAATTCCTTTTGTATTTCTGAAAAAACTCAATAATCAATTAAGTCAATTTTTTTTTCTCCCAATAAAAATAAGCTGCTTTGCTACAACTGAATTCAAGAACCGTCTGCATAAGAAAACAGTCAGTTAAAAATTGGTATGTATTAACATCCAAACAAATTCTGATCCCTCCAGGTAAACATGAAAATAGAAAGGGAAAAAAACGAAACAACTTGAAAAAAACCACCACCATTAAAAACAGAAATCACACACCCCCAGAGAACTAGTGCAAGACGGAGGGAAGCACAAGCACTCATGACCAGGCTGACCTTCCATCATTTTTATACATACAATGACTACTGATACAGTCCCAGTTCAGCTTCTTTGCAACCACTGTCAATTACATCCACAACACTGATACATAAATTAAGAACATATAGAGAAAAACATGCAAGTTTCTAACTTGCTTTCCTGTATATTCTAAGTTAAGGTCTATGCAAAGGATTTCATAAAATAAATATTCTATTTTATTAACTTAAATTTCACACAGTAATACAGTGAAAAATGAAGTAGCAGTAGTCTCTGAAAAACAGCTTTTCAAAACAATTTGTTGGGCTTTTTTCCCCCCTCCTATGTGAGCTAAAAACCCACAAAATCTTGCAGCAGACCATGCAGACTACAACATACCAAGATTGCCTATAAAGCTGCAGATACCACTGTCATTGTACTATTATACTGCTATTACCAGGTGAAATATCAGTAAACAGTTTCTCTCCAAAACTGGAATATAACTCTTCAGAGTTTCCTAGTACAGAAAAATCCCATATTCTGTAAGACTGTGGGAAACCCTATTTGAAGCAATCAATCTTCAAGTCAAAGATGTGCTTTCCATAATGAATACTGCTAAGTGACTGCCAAATGCACTCTGTGACCCACAGACAGGTTAAGAGTATTTTACTAGGTCTAAATGCTTGCAGGAAAACAGCACTAGGACTTGATGACACGGTGAAAAGAGATGATTCTGACAGTGTCCTTTCTGCTTCAACCACATTGCGAGAATACAAAATTTGTCTTCAGTCATTCTATGCGTTTCCAGTAAGAAAACAACCTTCCCCCTATGCAGCGTGTGCACAGCCCACACTGTCTGTGATTCACAGTAACTGCAGCGCCTGTTGGGGCGACAGCTGATAGACAGGGGGCACACTGAAGCAAAGGAGAGACATGCAGAATCCGAAGCGACTATCTGTACACACCACAGGGCACGTTGTGTGTTAGAAGCAGTGGTCACACAAGCCCCCATCTCAAGATGCACAAGCTGTGCGTCACACTCTGTGTCACAGTCGCAGTTCCTGCCCAGAGCATACCCTGCTTTACTCCTGACTGCACCCAAAACAACAGAAACCCTGTGAGGAGGCCCAGTGTCACGGAAATCTCACATCATCTTCAGGGAATGAGTTGCCCACACTCTACACCTCTGCACCACTCAGCTCCTTTCACTACTCACACATCAGATGCATATGGTTTGCCTAAACCTGGGACAATGAGACCTCATGCTGAAACAGATCCTGCAAAAAGTATACACCACAAATGACAACCTGACCCTAAATTACATTTTCCTCTACTACATGACAGAGAAGCACCCTGAAAGCTGCATCTAAATGGGGTGTGTGACTCAGACTAGAGCCTTTTTTCCTGCACCTGCTAAAACACAAAAAACTACATCGCTAATCTTGCTTGAGACATTCTGTTCACAAAACAAAATAAACCCAAAGATATTATGAAAGAACTTCTTCAGCAGTCATTACAAGAAGTACAATCTTTCAGAAGACCGGGCTTGTTTTACTACAGTGCCATCTTTCACACTTGTTTCACCATTCTAAACTGAGCAGATGGGTGCAGAGATGATGGAGGTAAGATGAGGAGCTGCTCTTAAAGAGTTTGCACAGATTTTTTGAGAACAAAGGAGAGATTTAATAAGACTGTTTACTTATTTTTTTAAATCAGGTTTCATATGAAAACCTGAAATGCCTTCATAAGGAACATCTCCTTTGCCTTACCAAAATGAAGACAAAGAAGAGCCAGTAAGGAGAAAAGCTTTTCTGCCCTACTCTTAAAAATGAATGGCTGCCAGAAAGGTCAGTTTGAACAGGAAGGAAGAAAAAAAGCTAAAATGAAACAAACAGCTATATAGCAGCAAAAAATAATTGGCACTTTGCATCAGAGTATGTACTGATGGTATTACATCCACATGTACCACCTGCAAGCTAAAATACACCACAACATACTCTGAGAGATTGCACAGTCAATCCTCCAGAGAAGTACTAGAGGGAAAACAAGGAAGAAAGCACACTCCTCCAGACTAGATGTGTACTAGCAAAGGTACGACTTTCTCAGGAAGACAAGTGACCTCAAGGAACTAGCAAGCCTTTGCAAATTCACTGAAAAGTTCCAGTAAGCTTTCCGTAGCTAACATGGAAGAATCGAATATTTAATCTGGCTGTGATAAAAGAAAGGAGAAGAGCTAGTCTGATACCCAAATACTGGAATATTAGATGAGGATTCTGGTTTCTTTTTTTTTTTTTTTTAAATAATTCTCCCCCTGCCTTCTCCATGACATACATTACTCTTCAGAACCTGAAATTTGGCTACATGTTTAATTTCAGTGGTTAAGTGTAAAATGTATATGTGAAGTAATGGTTCAGCAAATTGAGAGAGAAATTAGCATTTTCACATGCAGATCTATGAAGTAAAGAAAGGATTGTTGTAAATAGTAAGTCCTAGCTTTAAACACTTGAAACATTCAAGAATAACATGTCTTGTGATGTTGTACCATAACAACACACCAATTTAAAACAATCCTTTTCATTTTTAAATATGCACAATGACTGGGAACATGCCACAGAAGAAATTCACCTCAAGTACTTACACAATGAACTTTTCTTTGCACGGGCAGCTGAAGATTAAAATTAGGACATAAGGAACTGGCACCATAGGCCCCAAAGAAGCTTTAGTTCTGTATAAGGCATACGTAATTCAGAACGTTGCCAGGTTCTCTGTATTGCTCCGCTTTTTTCAGTTAACACATGGTAACATAAGCAGGTCTCTCAGGTAGAGATTTTTACCATTCCCTTTCACTACAAGTCAGACTCCACTGAACACTGTCATTCTTTACATTTATCACAGATATATATCACCTGAATTTCAGGAGCTAACAAGATCCTTTAGCATAAAACTGTACAGCTACTGTACCTCCTATTTACTCTTAAAAAAAAAAAAAGTAGTTCCACAGTTGTTATTGTTTCTGGTTCCAGAGCATTAAAAAACCCCAAACTAATAGAGATGAATATCAAGTTTAATAAATTCCATTCCAAGCGCATAAAAAGGCATGTGAGCATGCCCCGCCCCCTACCCCACATGCACAATTATTCTGAAGCTCAGACTGATACTGAAATTAAGCTGTGATAAAAAACCATTAGTAATTATTTAGAATTTCTGCTCAAACTTATGGGGTTTAAAGAACAGGTCATTAAATGGCATAGTGACCAAAAGGGGAAACAACAAAGTCAACTATGAGGGGTAGGAGAATGACAGAATGAAAGAAAAACCCTGGATGAGTAGAAAATCTTAGTTCAGTATATCCCTGTACTTGTACATACAGTACTTGTCCCTGCTAAATAAGCTACAACTATTAAGGAGAGGAAGGAATTACTTCCTACCCAAATAGGGCAGTTATTTTTCCAGGTTGTGACTGACTAAAAGCCAAATCAAGCTATTACATAGTACAAGACTAGTCTTCATAGTACTAAAACATCTAAGTGTTCAGATGCTCGGGCTTACCTCACTCTTTCTGTCAACTCCAAAAATTTAAGTAATTTTACTTGAAATAAAAAAATTAGCCACATTTAGCAGAGTCCACACACAGTCCCCACAGCTAAATCTCAATCGCTGATACATTTTTCAGTGAAGAGTCCTGCTCCCCTGAACTCTTTCAGAGGGCTCTTTTAAAACACCAGATAAGAATGTAAACTCAAGTCCTCCTGCCAGAAAGACCAAACAACACTACCTAATTCTCAAATGAGTGCAAGCTTACTAAAAATGCTTCTGTTATCAAACATATCCCAGTCACAGAAATAATGCCTCTGATACCAATCTGTGTATTTATTTAAAATGCAGTTAAAAAATCAGAATCTTGATTTCTCCTTTAAGAACCGGGGTGCTGGGATCTCCAAGGTGAAGAAGGCTCATTTTTGACTTCTCATTTCTTCAGATTTGAAGTGGTACTGCTCAAATAAAAATCTGATCATCTCACCTCGTAGCATGACATTTGCTCAAAAACAACTTCTATGTTTACATGTGGATTCCAAAGCAAGAGTTTAAAAGCAGGAAATCTCCTGGAATGGTACACACAGTAATCCTCAGCGAGCAGGATGAAAATTTCAGCACCTTGCACTCCTAAGGGAATCCTCCCCAATAAGGTCAGAAACACAAGTCACACCCCAACCTTGATCAGGCTGCATCTCCCCTCCTATCTTGACTTCACAGCCCACTATGCTACAAATGTTGCCTGAAGATGATTTATGTCAAAGATCCTATTCCTGCAGATCAATGTAGATGTAGACCAGAATTCTACAAAAGATCAGTATCAAAACTGGAGACAGTGAAACTTTTCTCCTCAGCAGTGGTTTAGGTGCTCCTGGACATCACCAGGCTGAGATGCAAAGAGGTGAATTCAAGGGAGAAAGAGAAGCATCACACTTCTCTGTTACCTCTGCTAGCAGATCTTGCCAAAACTGAATAAATGACATTTGCTCTGCCCTCTTGGTTAGAGGTAGCACATTCAGATGACAGACAAAGGTCGCAAGAACCTCAGTTTTTTCAGGAAAGGAAAAATAAGTACAGAAAAAGTACAGGAGATTTGTCTCAGACTTGCAGGGTTCTTTTTAACAGATCTATAAAGACAGCAATAAAGTTAAAAAGGTAACAGCTGAAAACAATGAGCAGATACACTGAAAATGAGGAAAGAACAGTTATGCTTCATAAGCTGCTCAAAAACTTTGGTTTTCTCTACTGTTTTCAAAGTTGCTTTGAGTTTTAAATGGCAAAAAAGAGGTGGGAAAAATATAGAAATACTTAAATTTATTTCTATTAATGCTACACTGAAGACAATCTTATACTCCTGCTTATATTAAAAAAAAAGCAGAAGACACCATGGGGCTAAGAAGAATCTTATTAGGAAGCCTGAGGCAGCCTCAGGGGGAAGAAGGGTGGAGAGGGTGGAAATTGGATCTGATGGAATGCAATTATTTGTTGAACACTAATTTGCCACTAGGACTTTTGTCATTCTCCTCTGAAATACCATACTGTCAGTGTACTCTCTGCTTTCCTGACAAGAGTATACAGCCTCAGCTAAGTACACTATTCAAATATTTTAGGAGATAAAATTGGCTTAAGAGAGCCAGAGCAGGATTCTGTGAAAGAGTGAGCTGCCACTTGAATGGAGAGAAAAGAAAGACGGGGAACAAATGAAGCCTTCTTTGAACAAGCCATTTTGAGATGATTTTGTAAGTAACTAAAGTCCTGCATTTATATAGTGCTAAAAATCTCATAGTTTCATACAGTACAATGACCTTCACAGAACACCATTACTGAAAGTTTAGGACTCCAGATGTCTATTAATTTAGTGTTTAAAATTTGTATGTGTATTTGAGAAGTAATTCAAGAAGTAATCACTAACTAAAACTCAAGTTACCTCACGTTCCATCCACAGTAGTGCACCAAGTAAAGGACTTCTCCACCTTCGATGTCAGAATCTTTAATACTAGCTTCATACATTTTTTGATTTTTCCCTCTTCCATACCGCACTTGGACTTTCATGCCTGGTGGATAGCATTCAAACTCTTCTTCCTCATTGTTATTGTTGTCTTCTTCCTCCTCCTCCTCCTCTTCCTCCTCCTCTGCTTCTTCTTCATCTTCATCTTCTCCCTTATTCGTGTCATCTCTTGAAAGGTTTAAAAAATTGTAGAGTTAATATGAGATACTTCATAAGCTTTTCAGTTCCAAACCACATATATTGATAAATATTGTGGATGCATTAGAGAGTGGGAAACAGGAGGCTCCAAATATGTGAAACTGTACTACAGCTGAGTAATATCAGCAAAATGGGATATAGCAATACACACAAAATCCAGTGACTGTAAGGTGCAAAAATGACCAAAAGAAAAAAAAAGCCATCAAAATCTGTATGAGTAGAAGTTGTTCAAACTAATCTTTATAGGATTCTTTTCATGCAGTCTCTTTGTCTAAATAGACTTTTTTCAGTTAAAACTCATCCATTTCAATATAGTTTCCTAAATTCCATTTTTCAACCTCTAAGTTTTACTAATGCTTCTTGAAACTTGCTTCTCAAAAAAATCCTTGCTTTCTTACAATAAATAAACTCAATCTCAACATCTTGAAATGACGGCAGCCAAAACCAGATTTTAGGCAAAAAATCCCCAACATCTTACGTGAGTTTATTAGCAAATTAAGAAAGCTGTGCTAATTTATGACCTTGTTGCTCCTTGCCAATTATGCTGAAGGTCTTCTAAATATGTCAATCCTGCATTTAATTATTATATAAATATACAAGCAGGTGTTCACTGTTTTGAGAAGTAAGCTAATTTTGAACATATTTTTAGATATTTGGACTAATTTGCAAAAACAGTAAAAACCCACAGATCTTGCTAGTTTCAGTCTATGGTAGCTATGGGCTGGTCAGTGATCCGAAAATTATCTGCAATCAGCTTAAAGAGGCAGACTACATTACAAAAGTTAATGGAGAAAATATCTTTTAATCTTGAACAACTATATAAAACAATATTATCTGCCCTCGCATCATTCTAATCCCATACTGTGCAACACGGAAAAGATTTAGCTGCTGACTAAATTCACAATAACTGCGGACTGCTAACAATTCAAAAACCTGATACGTGCATCAGGTATGTCTGGATGTATTACAGTCTGGTAAGCAAAGGTATGTGTTGCTCCAAGTCTGATTCATGCCAATACTTGAGTTAACCTCACAAACACGAAAGTCTGTATTAATAACCTCAACCTTTCTCTAACATTTTCAGTAGAATATACTCAGATAAACCAAGGTACTTTCTCTCTGCAGAAGGATCAATAGCAGTTTACTTATTCAAATGCTTCTTCACAGAAGGAAAACTGCAGTGTTATTATCTAATCAGCCTACAAAAGAGAATTCAGAACAATATACTAAATTGAACTGTACTGTTAGCTACACTGATTCAATAAAATTACTTCAGAAATGAGTGTTGTCACATGTATATAAATATATATGCACAGACACACAAATATATAATTATATGTATACATGTGCATACACAATGAGATAAATGCTAAAAAATCCTTTTTTTGGTGTATTAACTATACCATGTCACAGAAGATCTATCTGTTCAGGTACACATGGCATAAACCATACAGTTCAACTCTGGAAGGCCAAGACTTTTCATTTATTACATACTTTCAGTGAACTATTTGCTGGTGAAATTAAAACCACCAGAGTTAAAAAAGCAACTTAAATAAATGAGCTTTGAAAGAATTCCACAGCTAACAACAGAAACCACCAACCAGTAATTTAAATGCTTTAAATTATATTCTCTGCTGCACTAAAACAAAACTTCTGACTAATTTCAGCTTAACAAGTATTATCATACAAAAGTCACCACTGCTCCAAGAAAAAGATGAGCTTGTGATTTCCTATTACTAAGCAGACTTTTCAAAACTGCAGTGAACCAAATTTTGCCAACTTTTTTTTTTCTTCAAGACCTCGGGGCACAATCCTTCAATGTTGTCTGCAAAGAAAAGCATGCCTGTGAGAGTCAGAGTTTTGGTGCCAGTGGCTCTTTGGAAGCTGGACCAATTTGGAATCTCTCTCACCTTAATCACCCTATGAGCTTCTTGATGTCACACTAGTTACCCTACAAAGACTCCATGACAATACCAGAAATTGGTACCATATGGAAGAGATGTATGAAAGCCTCTTTGTGAAGTTGAGTAACTTGGATGGTCAAATAGATGTGTACAGCAGGCTGTGCATAGGTGGAGGGCATGTCAGGAAGCAAAAGCAAAATGGAAGCAGGCATGGCTGCAAAGAAAAAGTGTTCTAAGGAGTGACTTGGTTAGGGATCAGAACCTGAAGTTTTTAGGAAACCAAACAAAAGCAAAGAGCATTCATAATTTTGGAGCAGAAAAAAATATTGCACTCATATAGCTCCTGAAACAAAAAAACAACCGACCCAAAAAACACCACCACAAAACCCAAGAACATATACCAATGGTTGCAAGGAACAAAAGATACTGTCTTATAAGGCCATAAATAGCTCAGACCTGGCAGTGCAGATGAAGGAGAAGCCATGACTGCCATGAAACAGAGGTTTGCAAGAGAAAATTGTGATTGTAGCCATCTAGCAGGCACAGTCAGAACATCATTAGTCCATGTATGTATGTATGAGAACACTGGATTTCCTGTAATGCTCTGTAGTCAAAATCCCAGGGAGGGCATGGGGAAAAAGGAAAAAAACCCCAACCACAACCAACAAACCCCAAGCAAAAATAATAATAATAAAACAAAAAAAAACCCAAAAAGTCTCTTGGCAGCAAACAATAATTGTCAACTTACAACCAGCACTAGGCAATATTTACCACAAAGGTGCAACAATTTCAATAACCCAAGCAGCAGCTGATGAAACAAGGAAGCAGCACATGTGCATGCACACTGTACAGAAGACACAGTACTACAAGTGTAACTGTTCCAGAATCCAAAGTAACACCAGAAAGCTTATCAGGACTCAAAAGCATTTCAAATTACAACCACAGATTGAAAACAGTATCCGCACCCCATCTCGCAAAGACTGGGGACATGAATCTTCAGAAGCAGGAAGTTAATGAATTAAAATGCAAATCTACTTGTTAATAAAATAAAAGCATTAAAAAGTTTAGATCATACAAATATTGCTTATCATTAGTTTCAAAAGACATTGTGAAATCAATAAAATGCTAAAACCAAACAGACGGCAGGTCATTCTCAGTCAACATAAAGATTTAGCACCAACCATTAAGTGTATCAACGAGCAGATGCTGTTAATAGATGAAACAGTGCATGCTATTACACCACTACAGAAACTGCAGTATCATGCAAACCTCTTTCAGCCCACATCCTCTGGCACTAAATACAGAGCTGTCACAAGCCCCAGGAAAATCTGTAAGACAGGGTATGATTTGGAACATCACATCTGCCTCCTAGGATCCCTGTCTGGCAGCAAACCTAACCCTATCCCAATACATTTTCCTTGAAACACTAAACTGGCACACACAGCAGGTAGGATGGCATATGCAAGATGATTTTTTTTCACGGGATATTCTAAAACTTGAGGAAGCAAGATTATTTCAATTATTGGTTCAATTAAGTCATTACAGCTAATTGAACCACTAGCAGAAATAAACTTTTGTGTAATTGACACTTCAAGTTTAGCAATTAGCTTCTATTTTTGTTTCTCCCTTATTTTTTTCTTTTTCTCATCCTAGAGCATAATTTAACTTCTACTTCACATAACAGAGCTGAAAGATGTTCAGTCTCTTCCATACTCTGACATTCTCAATCACAGTTGTATTAAGGTAACCTTAAGTTTTAAGGCAGAGAGGTCATTAAGACCCGTACTTACACCATGACAGTAGAATCTCACCTTTAATTAAACAAAATAACAAAACACCCCAAATTCACCAATATTTGTCTTCCCTCTTGTGCTGGTTTTGTCTGGGATAGAGTTCAATTTTCCTCAGTAGCTAGTATAGTGCTCTGTTTTGGATTCACTGGGGTGGGAGGAAGTGAGCATGACTGCATGGTATGTGGTTGCCAGCTGGGTTAAACCACAACACCTCTGAAGCTACAAAGGAAATCTGAAAATAAAAGCTCTAAGGACTTCTGTCTACACACATAGAAAAACTGGATAAACGCAGTTATGGTCCCCTGTTCCGAGGCAAGGGGAGAGGCACTAGCTTGATTTGAATCACATCTGAGTGTAGTACAGTACACTTCAGCCACGCAAGCATGTACTCTGCAACCAGTGTATTCCTCTGCTGCTATGGAGAAGACAGATGAAAGGACCTCATGTTATAGCTTCTCATCATTCAGCTAATTATTTCAAAACATTCCTGGAAAGGGTACTGGATGGTTCCAAAGTCTGGCTGAAGACTACAGCCCTTTCTATTTTTGCAGCACTGGTTGACATTCAGTTCGGAAACATCTAGGATTTGATGAATGTTTAAGGACTCACCCATGCACACAAGTCTCAGTGACAGCTGCCATTGTTAATGCCTTCATAATGACCATAAGCTATGTAAATACAATGGCAGAATCACTTTTTCCAAATCAAAGATGCCTCCCTTCCATTCACCACACAAGACCAGTACATTTACACTGCCACTCTACACTTTATTACTGTCATTTACAGCTTATTGCTATATCAACAGCAATCATTACATATACGTATGTTATCACTGTGTATTCTATATTAAGAAAAAGATTAGACTGTTTCTGAAAACATGACTATACAAAAACTTCCTTCCTGATACAAAGATAGCTGAAATACATAAATAGAACACACATCACGAGTAAGAGCAAAGAAATACATTCTTATAAATGAAACTATTAATTACGGATGTTACCAGCATTTTTCTTTTGCATACAAACCTATAATCTAAAATTCTGAGCAGATGTTCACACCACACATGCAATGAACATGACACATTGCTCTCCCTTCTACCAGTTCCACATGAACCTAAATCAAACTGGAAGTATCTCAATAAATAGTTCTCAGCTAATCCAGAAGCTAGAAGATATGCCCTCTGTATTAAATCTTCATTCCAAAGCATTTTAACCTTTTAGCTATTGTTTCAGATTTACCACCATAAAGCTCTGATGTGTCATTTTAACAGATAAGGAACTGAAGAAAACATTGCCTCTAACAATCTATTATCTTCCTTATGTGAAATGGAGCTTCTGACTGTTACATAATCCCGTTGTAAATTGCTTTCAGAAAATACCCAATAAGTGCTTCCAGAAAATTTAACTCTTGTGCAAACAGAAGCCATCACCAGCACAGGCACAGCAGGTAGTCCCCTTACCCTGCAAGGGTAATAAACCTTAGTAAAATCCTGCACATAAAACAATGCTCATCTTCAGTTGGTTCTCAATTACTGCTTCTATTACTCCTAGCTCCCTCCTACTGTTTGTAGGAGGGGAAATGCTTAGTGCGTGTAGAGATGCATATAAATAGCTATAAGATTAACATTTTTTGCATGTCAACGACTAGTTTAACTCTATGCAAGACTATAAGCCAAAGAAAATGATCATTTTCACCTTCTGATACTGTCAAAATACAACAGTACCAATTCCCACAAAACCACACCACAAAGACTTAAACCATCAGTATGATATAAACAGAAGTGTTTACGTTTCTAAAGAATGTTTGTTTATGCATGCCCTGGAGGATATAAAAAAGCAGACAGTTTTCAAGCAGAAAAAAAATAAACAAATTCAAAGAGTTTCATAAAACCAAGGAAGAATTATCCCCGAGTACTGAAAATGACAGTCTGGTGAGCAAGAGTAGAGTAAGATCCAGAGATGGCAGCCCCTTCTGGTGTTAGGGTTAAGGCAGCACCTCAAACAAAATAAGGAAAACACAAGAAAGCCTCTTAAAATCTTTATGTATTGCAACTGGGATTACTTCGAAGAATTTTGCCTGGTCATCTCAAAAACCCAAGTACTAGGAACATACAAGTCTGATGCAAACTTTTGTTTGAAAGCAAAAAACCCAGATTCTCAGCATTTAATCCTTCAGTTCAGTATAAAGTTCTTGACAGCCATTTGTCCCAGGTGCTTCAGAGTAAAGCATTAAAAACAAAACAAATCACAAAGCCAAACAAACAAAATTTCAATAAAAACTCCAAAACCAAATCTAGCAAATAAGAACTTGGAGCTGAATTAATCATCTGGGAAAAAAACACTCTTACTAATATTGGTTAGCTAGCAATCAACCTACACTTCAATTCCCAAACTGTCCTACTATGAAATCTTGACAGATCTACCTTTAATTTTATAAGCTTGCACTAGAAAAGCCACATCTTCTAAAAACTCCACAAGGATCCTGGCCTCAATCACTATGGAACACATTCAAACACATCACTCCACTGTTCATCATGTAGAAAAAAACTCTCCATTCTCAATTTGCTGACTTTGACTCAAGTGTTTAAATAATTAGGTTACTATCAGATGCTACAAAGGAAAAAGTGCACCAGCTATGGAACATCACATTTGAAGACCATTACTTCCACACCATGAAGCTAGCAGAAACTTCAGAAGTTCTGCAAAAAAATGGAGGATTTGAAACTTTATTCATTGACCACATATGAGTACTTTTTTGTATCTTATGGACAAGATGGATTTACAAAGTCATTTTTGTGAAGAACCCTCTGGGACAGACCCATGAAAAGTAGCACATTGCTGGCCTTCTTTTAAACTTTTTTTAATGGCCAGAAGATGCACATTCTGTATCTAGCACAGGCATCTTCCGCTAGCCACAGGAAAAAAACAAACCCAACCAAAACAAAAAGCAAACAAGAAAATCATGTAGAGAATAAAGGGCAAACTGCTTTTGAATCTGTTCTCAGTGCTCACAAACACACAAGCAGGCAGGAAACAGGCACTCTGGGGAAGAAAGGAAAAAGTTCAGGCTTTCTTCCTCTTCATCATACTGTTAAAGTCTGTGCAGAAGGGACTGTAGGGTTCAAGTGGTAGCAGTCTCAAAGGGTTAAGACACATGGGATTGCACAGAGAAACAAAACCTGTAAACAATCCTATCTTCCAGCAGCTCTTCCTGAGATCTGGAAGCTGGGAATTACATCCAGTCCTCCCAAAAGAAAGTCAGCAAGAAGAAACCCAGCAAGAAGAATCTACATGAAGATATCTAAGATACTACAGACAAATGCAAATAGCAAACTCTACAAGTTTTCCTTACATAACATTAGATTTCATTTGGCTAGTTGGTTAGGACTGTGAAAGACCGATGGGCCATAACTTAAAAAAAGTTCCAGGAACATGTTTTACATACATCAACGAAACTTCAGTCCACACTGATCTATTTGGATTACATTTGGAGTATTGGTGAGTGTGATTAGTTCTGACATACAAAAATGCCTATTTTCATTTTGCATTTCAGTTCAGCAAAGAACTCCAACCACAGCATTTCCCCCTGCATACACCCTTTGCAACTTCTAATCCATAAAGTTTGGTACAGGAGAGTACGATGTCTAATACAATAACTCATAAAATTCCTTGATGGTATAAATGCTAAAAGCATTGTTTAGCATTTAGAAGGACAGTGACATGTTTAAAAGCTCTTGAAAGCCGAGAGAAGTGCATTTTGTACTTCCTGTCAACCTCTGAGGGAAGGAGGGCAGAATAATCACGCTAACAGCGCTACTGCAGTACTGCTGCAGTACAGCAATTAACTGCAATAAACATTTCAGTTTTGTAATTTAAATTATTCCTTGAAACATAACACACCTCCCAGCAATGACCACATCACCACCCACATCTCCTTTTAGAGTTACGCCTTCTATTTTAAGCAACTCATGACAAAGTTTCATAATAGCAAAATACTAGTTAGAAGAATTTTTCACTGGATGAGTAAAGAGGAGAAGAGGGAAAAGAATTCATTCAATTACCATCAGGTGAATTAGGAAAAAATAAGAAGAAATGGTATTTTCTACAGATTTTTGTTGTTTTCACAAATAAAAAAACTTGGAAAACTCATAACACTTTTTGATGCTGTAAATAATGCAACTTGACATGAACCAGGACAAAAAATAGTGAAATAAAACAAAAGAAAATCCAACAAACAAACCAAACAACAAAAAAAAACCACTAGAAAAAGGATTGCTGAAAAGAAAATTCAGCTTTTAAATTTTTATGTACCATTTACTATAGTAGCACAGTAAGTATTAAGCCACTGTCCTTTCCAAGTATACAAATAAACATGAAGTAACATCACAACCATACACACATTCAAACACGCAATTTAGGGAAATTTAAAAACTGCTATTCTCTAAGCAGTGCAAAGTTTTCCATCTATTGAGTTAAATATTTCAAAAGCAGCATTTTAAAATCAGTCTTTAACAATTATGAAAACCTCTCAAACCTGTTACAGTACCAACTGATCTAGTTCATCCTAAAAACAGCAAACACAACAAAGTCCAGCAATTTTCTCTTTGAAAAGAGGAAAGTTGACATGGGACAAATGAAACCACATCTACAGAGAAAAGGCTCTTTAACTGAGTTCAGGTAAACGTGATTTTTCTGTACTCTGCATTTCCGAGTTACAGAAATTGCCAAAGGAATCTCACTGAAAATATTTAGAAAGACAAAAACATCTTACAAAAGGATCATTCCAGAATCTGTTATGAAAATCAAAACCCCTACTAAAGTAAAAAACAACTATTACCAGTGAATCAGAAATCAACATACTGAACTATGACATTCTGCCACAATCTTTAATGGTCCAGGAAAAGCATTAAGAGTTAATGATATTAAGGCAGAAGATTAAGACAGCTCATCTACTAAACAGCAAATTGCTGGAATGAACAAGGGAATTAGTGGTCAGGCAACAGCTGGTATTAAGTACAAAAAAAACCCAAGAAAAACCAACACGTCTCTGAAACACAGATTGCTGTGAAAGTATAAGGAGGTGTCATTATATGCTTTCAGTCTTGTAACAGCTTCTCCCTTAAGCATCTGTTACCATTTTCTGTCGAAGACAAATACCGTGTTAAGAGAGATCTTCGATCTGACCTCAAAGGGCAATTTTAGTGTTTTTAACACTTGAAATCATACTATATGAGGGTTCCAATTGTAAGAATACAAATTCTTAACATACTGGAGATTAACAAGGACTATACTCTCTTTGTCTTTTTTTTGTGGGGCTGCTGAAAAACACTTGTAGGATTTCCCTGCACTGAAACAGAAAAACCTGCCTACTCCATAAATGCAATGAGAGATCACCTGTACACATTCATTGATTAGACGTCCCTGAGCATCCCTATTATTTCAATCTCCTACTTTCAAAACATCTGTCTGAAGGTCTGCACAAGAGACCCCTGCCAGTACCATGACTACTCAATGGCAAAGCTGTTAAGTAAGTGATGCAAGGTAGTTCCATCTTCTCCCATGTTACACACCCCTACCCAACAGCAAAAGCTGGAAACTGCAAGTTTGTGATATACTTGTACCAAAGTCAAGTAGAAGAATACTATTGGCAATGACTGCAATATTTTTGTCTTAAATCAAAGAGTGACCTATGCTTTATATGTTCTTTTCTCAATCAGTTTATAAATACTTAGGCCTGGACTCTGCAAAACTTAAGCTGCCTACTGCCTTTTTTTTTGTTTTGTTTTAAAATAGATCCATGAATTTCAATGGCCATAACCACAACAAAGTTACAAACACAGAAGTCTATGAAGACATAAGTCTGATTAACAACAGCATATCTGATATGAAGTTCAATTTACAAGAATAAAATCAGATGTTTTATCTGATTAGAAACAATGTAACTTACCCTGATTTTTCTTTTTCTTCACCATCTGCATTTACTGTGGGATTTTCCATTTCTTTAATCTTCTCCTCCTCTTTACCTTCCAGTTTGGTTTCATCTTCAGTTTTGATTGCATTTAAGTCCTTTTCTTGATCAGGCTGTGTATACACAGAATCTGGCAAATTTTTTTTGTTTCCCTAGGATAATAAAATCTTTAGTTAACTCATAAGGTGAAAACAAAGGATTTAAGAAAAGGCAGATAAAATACACTGAAGTTGTAAGAGCAAAGAAAACCCCAAGAGTCTGTGGCTTGTTCTAAAATTACAGTACCTCTGCTACACCTAACAAACTTCAAAGTTGTAGCCAGTGTCCTAGGTCATTTTGTCACAATGATACAGCCATGCAGCTCTTCGATCTGGACTGTAAAGCAATCCCCAAGACAAACACTCCACAGAGGATGTTTTCACTCAGGATACAGAGATATCAGTACTGGCCCATCTAGCGTTTACCCCAAAGAATACCAGCAGACAGACCAGGGCTGGCTGCCACTTATATGCAGAAGCATCACAGAGCAGCATATCAGCCTTCTTCCCTGAATATCCTTTGCTGAAGCCACTGAGCCAACACTGGATTTTGAAAAGCTACAAAACATTTGTCTTGCTGGATCACTAAACTACATTAGACCATGGGTACATTGCATGGCCCAGGTCTTCGTAGAGCTTCACTGGAACACTGAAGTAAACACAAAATTTATGAGGGCTTAAAAGCATAGCTAAATGCATAATAAAAATATCAGCACTGTAGTTAGTTGTGAGCATGCACTACCCAGATAAGGATAAAGCTGCATGCTAATTAGTCTCCATTTGACCCAGGAGACCCCCAAACAAGTGAAATGCTGGAGCTGCTTCCTAACACGTCAGACATTACAACAACATAATCACCCTAAAATGGGCAACTAGAGATAAATATAGCTCAAATGTGTTGGTCTGAATTAGGTTTACACCAAGCTTTTGTCTTATTTTAAATCCATTACAGAAATTTCAATCTTTACATTAATTCATGGTTATTACACACCAGCTGACTTTATAAGCAGGATATAACATGAACTTGAAGATATATTACCAGAACAGAGGGCTTATCATTTTCTTTACTTTCATTATCATTCTCAGCTAACTTTTTTTCTTCTTGTTGTACTACTGCTACTTCCTCCTGCTTGCGCTCATCCTTGTCCATTTTTACATCTTTTGCATCCTGTTCTGGTTCTTCACGCATCTTCAAATCTTTTTCTTTTTCACAGTCTTTACAAGGCTTGTTCGTCACTTTCTCTGGCAATGCCATTTGAAATTCAATGTTAGCTGATGTACAATACTCTTCAAAACCATAGAGATATCTAAAAAAAAAAAAATTACTTGTGATAAGCAAGTTTTATTCAAGAAAAAAAATGCTACTTAGAGAAGCTAAACATGAACACTATATTTAACACCTAAAAAACTGTATTATAACCAAAAAGTTACGGACTCTATGTATATTACCACTAGCACAGGATCACTTCAGTTCCTTCTAGTGCTGTTTTTACCACAAACTTCATAGCTTTATTACTTACTTTCTGTATGCACATTTAACATTATATCCTGCAGCTGAATTCAACACAGGGATTCCAAGATCTTGATAAACTTGCTTCCACACTGCTCCACTTTCAATCTGTTAAAGAAAATTAAGTCATTGTTTTTGAATTAACTGACACAAAAAAGACTATGTTGATAAAGTTTATAACTTTGGAAAATAAACATAAGTAATTTCCTCCAATCTATACAATTACTATTTATCACGCACACAGTATTTCACTCTAATGCAGGCTGTATTCTAATGTAATTACTTTAAGCAATTTAGCATTTCTGCATTGCAATAAACCACAGCAGGCTTTTCTCTCCAGGATGCAATAAAACAAAGGAAAGAAAATATAAAGATCAGAAAAATCAGTACATCATTTTTATTTTATGTTTAAAGTAACTCTTAACTATCAGTGCTAGAATTTTAATTAAATTGGAAGGAAAAAAGCCATTCAGAGTGTTAACAATACTGCACCAGACAGAGTGGCTACCAGTCTTACATTACATCCTTAATACACCCTTTGGTGACAAAGTTCTGTGACAGTGTGATATGCTCATTTCTAGCCACCTGTGAAGGTAGAGCAGCTGTACTGCAATATCCAAGTACTACACCCTCTCTTGTATATCAGAAAGGTGTCACTGCACAAACACACCTCCTCTGTGGACAGGCTAAATTTATGGGAAGCAGTTCAGAGCAGAATCTGCCTGCTTGGCCATGAATTCCAGATGTTTCAATTACTCCTCCGAGACCAATCCCACTAATCCCCATCACCACGTTCTTTTATATACTGCCCAGAATAAATAGAAATTAAGCACCTCACATCAGACCTTAAACTAAATTATTAGTCTTTGAGATTTTATTGAGCAGTGACTCCTTTCACTTTCAGGTAACATTTCAGGAACTATTTGTCTGGTAAAGTTATCAGAAAAACACACATGCTGGCTGATTTTAGGCAGCAATAATTAAAAATGCTGAGTAAGTGTGTAATTTCACTAGAATACAACTAGTTTCTGGTTCGTGTTAAAGCATGGTTTTTACAGAGCTACAGGGGACCTTATGTAGCCATAGTATTCAGCTTCCATGCATCTAAAGCTTCTGTGCAAGAAGAGCTCCTGTGTTCTTCTTTATCACTACTTCACAGAATACTGAACAATTAATTACTTCACATTAATAAATGGCATCCTCAGATTTTGTGGCTCTGAAATACTCATCATAGTAATACTCACATTATCAAATCCTCCAAGCTTGTGTACAAGTCTGAATAATTTGAAGAGATTCAAATTTCTATATCCTAATACAGGTCGTTTATTAATAGGAGTCCCTGGGAAAAAAAGACAGTTATGGTGTTTTGAAGTATTTTTTTTTTCAGAGTAACTTGAAATCCACAAAATACGCACTACTACACTATCAAATAGAGTATTGTAAACTCCACCTCATATAACTGATACTCTCATGAAACTGAAACTCAAGAATTTTAATTACTGAACTACAGAGAAAAAGGGTTATGCTACTTAATACATATATATGCATTCTCCCATGTATTACTGAACATGCAGAAATGATGCAACTTTTCTTGCTACCTATATTACACCTACTTTTATTTCACCCACTGAAACATTTACATCTGAAAATACCAGTGTAGTCCTTTCACCAACCCTCCCCAGGAACAATCCTACAATGCTTCAAAGAGCTGAAACTTCCTATGCTACTGTACTAGCAGTAGCTACCACTTTGTCATCTTTTGTGAACAGTTCCTCAACTCATCTTCATATGGCATTAAAACGAGATACTACTTTAACTAGTTATAATAGTAATTTAAATACAAATACCCTAAACTCTGCCTCTACAGACACAGTACTTTTCTGCAGTGTATAAATATCTGATAAAGATGTAACATAGTGAATGGCACTGGCTTTTAAAAGCATTTCAATCTACTTTACGGATAATGTTCATGCATTTAAGTGATCAGGATTCACACAAGAAAATCAGCACAAAGCATAAGCTTTATTCCATGATCTAAAAAGTGTGTGGTGGGATGTCATTAAATTTTATTTAAGTATTCAAAATTTATTAAACTGAGGATATAAATTAATATTATTTGATTATACACACTATAAGTACACAGTAGAAAATAAAATAGCATGTATGAAAAATATAATAGGATATACGTAGATATATTCTGAAAGCAGAAGCTTATTCCTGAAAGCAGAACTAAGGAACTGTATTTTAGGAGATAAATCAAGTGACAGATTCATCTTCTAAATCATGGGAAAGTCACAAGGGATGAGTACAGTCTCCCTGTTTCCAAAACTGTACTTCAAAGCACTACTAGTTTACACACTTGATTTTTTCAAGTACTGCTAATTAAAACACCTACCTCTGTCTTCCATGAACTTGTACAATTGCTGAAGAAAGTTCTCTCGTTCTTCAGGAAATGGCTCTATTTCCTCCTGTTTAAAGCAACCCACACAAGAAAATTATCACCATTTTGAGCTACAGTCCTTCATTAAGAAACGTATGGCAGTGATAATTCAGGTTCAAATGTTTGTTTTACTGTGGTCAGCCACAGGATACTATACAAAGAGACACATGCTCTCAGTGCTATGCCACGTGAAAGTACATTTTATAAACTACAATTTTTTCAAAATACATAAAGCACTGACTGTAAACATACATTGAAACTGTATTTTTGACCAGTCACTGAAGTATCATAAGGGATACCATAAATCAAGATGCGTTCTTAATTTTGTCCGTTTAGGCAGAGAGTCTGGGAGACAGCACTATTAACGATCAAGAGATTGTATCAGAAATTTCAGCTCTATTTCTACTGTAGTTAAGTGACTTCTTGATTCCCAGATAGACTATGTCACTTTCAGAGATGAAGTGAAAGAGAAAATGGTGCTTGCACTTTCTTAGGAGTTCTAATCCACTGTACTGGCAAACCGCAGGCAATGGCACTGCATGCAGACTGCCATGGGGCGCCAGCTGAACACGTGGTGAGCAGGATCAATCCTAGAACTGAAATAACAATGGATATTTTGGAAATTCAGTTCATTGCACTAATAAACCTTTGTATTATTTACTCAGAATAATAAACAGTGGAGTTTCATAACAAAGCACTATGGTTTGTTTTATAACACCTTGTAATTTCCTTAAGAAATGGGACTTGCCACAAGCATTAGCAATATGATATTAATATAATCAAATTCTTAAGGAAGTCTGATGACTCAGCTACTTCAAAACAACATGCCAAATATGAGTTGATTAATTTTTAATACTAGCTGTAAAGTTTCCAAAAATAACTTGTTATTCAGCAATCTAAAAGAAATTATTTTCCTTAGTGTATTTTCATGCTATGTTTATCACTTTCATTCTTCAACAGTCTCCTTGTACTAAATATTAAAGCTTCACCTACCCTGAAGCAAGGGGACAAAACATATTGCCTTTAAAGTTATACCAAGACAGTTGAGAAATCAGCAGAAGCAGAATATCATTACTAAACAGAACTGGGAAAAACACACACACCCACACAAACAAAAACAAACACCAAACTTCCAACATCTACTGAAGCTATTTAATAAAGAGATGGATGGCTGAAAATAGGGTCAGGAAAGGCTATGACTAATAGTCATCATCAGGAAGTAGGGTTTTTTTTCTTATTCTATACTTCCTCTTCTCCATTAAATGCACTTGGATGACAGATCAGAGTAAACAGGCAAAAAATTAAGAACCAGTATTCACAATATGCTGAAACAGTTGTCCTTTAGCTATAATTACCAACACAAATGCAACGAAAATATTTCACAATCTTGCAAAGGCAATGCAAGAGGAGAGAATCTGCAAGGGGCATCACATGATGAATATCTGATACTCAGTACACCTGCAGAGTTCAGAGCAGGCTGCTTCAATGAGCAAAAAGGACAGACTGGGTAGAGGACTGCAACCAGTATACTAGATGGTATCCTCACAGGGCAGGGGCACCAGAAATCAGGCATATCTAGCAATTCTTCACCAACAGGAAGGAGGTGATGCTGCAGCCCTGCATATAGTACAGACAAAAGCTTGGTTAAGAACATTTATATTCCACAGGCCATAGAGAACAAATTATTTGAGTGGAATCGAACTCCAAAAATGTATCACTTTTGTTTGTTTTAATCTCATATAGCAGGTACTGGGAAAGGACTTTTACTAGCACCTGCTGGATCATGGAAAAGAGATCATGAGCAGTTATTTGGGTTTCCCATGTTCCTCAACAACAAGAAAAAAACTTGCCATTGGAAAATAGTCACACAGAGCATTTAGGGAAGGGGTGGGGGGCGTCACCGAACCAAAACTTCAGGAAACCTAACCAAGTTTTGAAGAAGGAATGTATGCTTTTTAAATATATGGGAAACTGAGATAAAGGTGAAGAGGCTGAATAACACACTGACACTCCTTTCTCTTTTTAAGATCCAATGCCTGATAATCCACAGAGGTGCCAGAATGGCAAATGAATACTCCTTATTAGTTTTCCCAATAGAGAATTAAGCAGCTTTCTAAGAAAGTGCTCTAAGGGGGAAAGTTTAAGACCTTGCATCGCTCTGAAAAGCATTTACACTTTATCAGAACCTCCACAGAATCAGTACGTATTATATTCTACTAAAAATATCTGTTAATAATCTTGGAACATATACAGAATCTCTTAATCAAGAAGTTTTCCTTGATAATGGTTAAAGCGGGCATGTCACACTATGTCATATTTACTTATTTTCAAGTTAGACAACCAGAGTGCTAGCAGGTCACTCTGCAGTCTCTAATCTATCTCTCCATGCCACAAAGGTAAAAGAAAGTGGCTTTTGTGTAGGATAATGAAATTCAGGAAAACAGGAACATGCTTTTTAAAACACAAAATTCACACGGTATGACAGCCCAGCACTAGAACAGAGGGTCTGTCAATTCTTTTATCTACCATCAGATTTCGTTACGGAAAGGAAGGACATTTTCCAGTCTCTTTCATTTGAAAAAGAAGGCAACTCCTCTTCTTGTAAGATAAGTACAGAGGATTTTCATGTCAACTCCTATCTATGTAGAAGAATCTATACCAATGTATGAGACATATGCTCACACATGTTCTGTAGATACATAGATGCTCTTACATAAGTAAGATAGGAGTATTTGTATTTGAAGCCTGTCGTGACATACGTAAGAGCTTGGGTTTGTTCTGGTTCACAGCTAGTAGGACCACATGGATGGCCTGAGGGCCACCAGTGAGATTTTTTCATGTCCTGGAAAGCACTAGAACAACCTGCAGGTGGGTAACAAGGTCCCAAGAGCAGGCCCACAGATCCTGTTTGAGTAGAGATGCTGCTTGATAACCAGGACTTAACAGGCACAAACTAACAAAAATAGAGGAATCTGCAGAAATTGCTCAAGGATTGGTGGAGAGAGGACACACATGCCACTGACCACTGTGGAGAGAGAAGAAAAAGGGGGGAAAAAATAGTAAAAAAAATTTGTCTCTGTTTTAGAAATCTCCTAGGTCAACAGGTGACTGATATCACTAGATACTGAAGAAGAAATTATCACAAGAGATGCCACAGGAAATCCCAAAATATTTGCCTGAAATGAAATCTTTATGTCCAGCACATGGGAAGACTAGCTCAAACAACATCACATGCAACTAAGAGGCGCTCAAGCTCCTCGAGGGAAGGTGTACAAAGAGTACAATGCCAAATATTTGCAAATGCTGTAGCTAATGGCTCTGTATTTTTCAACTAAAGGTAGAGATGGAATGGTCACTATATAAAGATCATGTGTCACTCTGCACAGGTACCAGCCTATCTATATTCATCATGTCCATAGCTGGACATGAACCTGCACTGAAAGTTCAGGAATTGCACTGAACCCAAGGAACTACTTGCTTCACAAAATCCTAAGCAGAGCACAGCCCCTTGCAAACTGGGCTTTATAACTGAATAACCTACTTTGAGTTTAAAGAAGAGGCAGAACGAAATTATGAACATGGAGAAGTGACAAAGTCGTAAGTTCACACCTTTGTAGTCTCCTAACAAATCTTAAACGAACTAATGAATAAAAGATGGCATACCACCTTCTGGTATGCCATAGCCACAATCTCCAGGGAGGATGTATTGAGAGAAGAATCCTAACAATCATTTAAGACCCAAGCCAGTTTAGTTTCTCCTTTACAATTCCACTATTAATAGGATACTAAGTCTGCTGCATTACTGGCACTTGCTTAACAAATGAGAGAGCAGCTTTCAAACTGATGAGAGAATAAGTGATTATGGGCAGATACAGATTTTGAGTACCAAAAAAAGGTACAGAGGAAGTGAAAAATTCAAATGCCTCTCTTTCAGCCTCTCAGTCCTTGTTCTGGACAGGAGGCTGGGAGGAAATAACAGATAATCAGAAAGCCAAGCATGAGGTAGGACTTCTTACTTGCAGAACACAAATAGAAAAGAAAGGTGGAAGTGGACTGCATAGGCTAATGCCTTGATTGAAAGCTCTTTTCCTTTTTTACATCAAGTTAGCCAGAAACATAGCTTGCAGTGAAGCAATTCTTCAGTAGATCAGGGTAAGAGAGGTACTCAGTAATGCCTATGTTAATATGTTAAATGTTCCCTAGTGTTAAAAAGGCCTACTTAAATATTACAGCCTTGCTAATATTTATCAGCTGAGTATCTGTGCCCTTTACTAACTTCACTTGCCTCTTCCTCACTGCTGTTATCCTCTTTTTCTTTTTCATCCTCTTCCTCTTCCTCAGCTTCACTGCTGGAGCTGTCTTCTTTCAATTCTGTTTTCCAGTTACCAGGAACAGTTCTGTTTTTACGGAATTCAAGGGCTTGGTCAAAAGCTGTAAAAGAACCAGCATTTGTTAATACTGCAGGAAGTTTTACTGCATGTTTTAATTAAAAAAACAGTAGTCAGGGGTGAGGGGGAAGGGGAGAAGAAGGAAAGACTGCTAATTAACAATTCCACCCCCAAATTCAAAGAACCTCAACAGCCACTCCCTGCTGTCCATCCTTACTTGTCTTACCCAGTTAAACTGGCCTAGTGTTCTCTGCATATGAAGCTCTTCAGAGCTATTACTAGCATTATTACCATGTAAATGTCCATAGATGCAAATAAGGATCTTCTGCATAGGGCATGTAGGAAAATTTGAGAAAACCCTTATCTAACAGGTTTACACTGTGGTTTATATACATTGAACAGGGAGGACAAGGAGGAAGAAACAAGCAAAAGTTAATTCTAAGTTTCATCACACTAACTTACACTTTCAAATTAATCCACAATTCCAAATCCTTGAGAGTCTATAAAGGCAACTTAATTGTAGCTATTAGGGATACGACCACGAGAATACTTCTGTGAAGATCAAAAGTAAACAAATACTAGAAGAACCTAGAGAGCGAACATGTGCTGTATGATTATACCCTTTGTTTGGCACACTTGAAACAAGTGCGGTAGGTGGGGGGAGGCATGTTGGGTTTTGTGGGTTTTGTTAGGTTTTATTTATCTGTTTAAAAGAAGTTCCTCTAGCTTCTCAAAAGTGTTTTCCTTCAACATACTATTCTATAGGAAAAGATGCTATATTTTAGCATTTTTAAGACATGAACCAATCTGCCATAAATTTAGTCCATATTTAGGTAACTAAGTAAATACATACAAATGTTTTCTCATAGTTATTTTTACCTTGTTTTAACAAAGCGTCAGGCTTTGGTGAAGTTTCACTAATCTCCCGGACGTCTTTTCTTGGCACAGAAACGCTAGATAATTTAGAAAGTGTTAAAAAAATTTATAATATTTTAAAGGTAGACTAACAGTACAATACAGAGCTATCACTGAGACTGTAACAAACTTAAAGAAGAATATGAAGTACACCTTGACAATTCTACAGTGTTAGTTTGGTACAGTATTAGTCTGCGGATTAAAAACAGAAATTCTACATGAAATTGGTTTGACTACCTACATACATTCACTGCATACTAAAGAAAGCATGCTAATTCCCTGAACAGGTAGCTTCTGGAATCTCCCAAATACATAATACTTAGCAAAACCTTAACGTTAATTTAATGTTAATTTAGAACTCTATCTCACTTAAAACATAAATGAATATTAGTATAAATTGTCAGTATGAAACAAAAGAGTTCCAAACTGAAAAAACAAAGCACTTTCTGATTTCTGCTGTGGCTATAATCAAGGAAGTAAATCTCAACTGCAGCTCTGTGGGATTGGGGATAGATATGTGCTTGTGTGCACACACGTGTGCTTCTTTGGTGACATGCACTGACGCCTGAAAAACTATCAAATACTAAAGTGATAGCCTAGGCTTATTACGAAATTAAACCACGACAAAATTTAAATGTTTCAATACCCTTTCTGCAAAACATTGTTAAATTGAACCAAGCCAAATAAATATCTACAACTTCTTTTAAAATAAAAACTAAAACCTAGAAAAAGAATTCTATTGTCATGAGTTAAAGAACACAAAGATCCTTATTCTGTTGCAAGCACCATTCAGTCTGGTTTTCTACATTTCTCTATTCTTTTTCCTACTTTGAGCAGTATTACAGTTCTTTTCAAGGAACATGATAAGATGCAGTTGCAGTCTAGACTGAGATAAACATATGCCTTACTACCTCGAAACAAGAAAGAGGATTTCTGTGCTTGCATGTGGTGTACGTGCACGCAGGCACACACCCCCACCCATCCTTCTGTAGCTGGATAAGCTTATGGCCACAGCCTCTAAAAAGCAATGCTCTACTCCAACCACAGCAGGAAAGAGTCTCAGGCAATTCCTGAAGTCACATAACACTGCTTTGTTTGCCACAATTATGACAATGAAATTAAAACTAAGACAGATAGATTTATTCACCCCATTATTAGTTATGACAAAGTTCAAGACTAATTTCATTACAGTGTAGGCTGTTAACAGTTTTTTAAACATTAGAAAAATCTTGGCAGAAACTTACTGATGTTATTAATACCTTACCCAACACATGTCATACTACATTTCACTTGACTGGTATAAATTTTTTTCATTTATCAACCTCTACATTCCTACTCACAATTTGCCATCCTTGAATGAGCGAACGAGAATATTGTCTTTTTTCACTGCAATATCATCACTACAATCTGGACAAACCACCTGCAAAAATATTACAAAAACAAAGTTTAGAGAGAAAAAGGAAAAATGAGAGTAATAGTAGATACCAATGCTTCTCAAACAGCTTTGGGGCTCATTTCTCTTTAGCAGCACTGAGATGAGAGCAACTGAGATCCCTCAAAACACAGGAGTGATGACCTCCTGAAATTACTGAATGCATGAGTTCATGCTCACTTCCTAGAGGGAACCGACAGCTGCTGCCAGAGACATAAGAACAGCATTTCAACAAGTATCTGTCATGCCACTACAGCTTATTCTAGGCCTCATCCTAAAAAGACAGAAAGTCTACAAATATTGCCACCTGAGTTACAGACTACTTCTGAAAAGTTCCAGAAATGGCAAGGATGTAATCACGCACAGTTTAAAAAAACAAAGACTTACAGGACTTCTGACATGCAATCTTATAATGGAATATACCTATACCTAGGAGAGAAGAGTGCCTCAAGTACAAGTATTATGATACGTTCTTTAATTCAAGATGTAGACTAGTTGAGTCTAGCACTGGAACAACATATTATTTCTTGGAAACGTAAAAGCTATTAAAGTTTTGTTAAACCAGTTTTTTCATTAAAAAACTTCAGAAATTTAACTTAGAAAATATATCTATTGAATTTCCAGAGTTACAGAACAAAAAACACAACCCTCTTCATCTCTCTTCTCTCAAAATGTGTATAGTTCCCTGAAAGTTAGGAAAATTCTGGCTGCTATAAAACCCCAAGGAGGAGCAAATTACTTCAGTCCAGGTAAATACCTCCTCTCTTATTTCAACTATTGCTTTTCAGCCCTATTTTCCGCCAAACACACAGAGATACTGTGTGACAAAAGCTTTTTTCCCTTCCTTACATAGGTCACCAGTCATATAGCATTGCAGAAAGTAAACGATTTGGAAACAGAGTTGCATAGGCTAAATACAAGAGCATAAGATAGAACACAGACTGGATAGAGTATAGGCTAAATAGGCTTCTCAGGAGAAATAGTACTTAACAGTCCACCAACTCTTAAAATCCAGTGCATTCTACAGCCTTCAAAGAAATTACTTTACAAAACTACAACATCCTAATTGAAATGCAGTTTGAAATATAGTTTGAAATATCAAGGTAAAACACAGTGATTATCATCCTCTATTTTAAACAGACAGGTGCAAATTCTAGCTCTTTAAAGACGGAGAAAGGCTCTTCAGGCTTTAGCTATAGGTCTTCTAGAAGCATCAAGATCTTAGTAGTCAGAAATCCATTCAGAGGTTGGAAAACAGCTTACCACAACCTCATCTAGTGCCTTTACATCAAACAACATTTGCCTCAATTTTGCCTGAATTAAGTTTTCACAATTTCCTTGCAAAACAAACTCCACTGGAGTCATAGGAGGATGAAAGAGATGATCCTATGTAAACTCAACTTTCTGAAAATGCTGCGGGCAGATTTCTTCACTACACCTTTCAAAAGCCTTTAAGCACACATTAAAACTAAGCTTACTAAATCAGACTCTTAGACATAAAGAGCAACTTCTAAGCCTTTCTACAATTATAATTAGCCATTGTACTCACCATTTCCCCCTAGAACCCACAAAAACAAGCAAGCAAATGCAGTAAAAAATCCCAACCCAAACGTGCATGCGGGATTAAAACAATGTAGTCCATCACTGAGTCCTCAGAACAACTTTTACAAATTTAGACCTCTACAGTTTTAGATTTCTAAGTGCTAGGCTGTCCAGTTATAGGGCTGATATCCAAAATACTCAGTTTCCACTACTAATCTTAATTGTTATTTGCTGTAAAGGTTTAGATTAACCCCTGGACTTCTTTTTGCATAACAAACTTGCACAAAGTCCTCTGTGCTTATACACAAAGTGTATCTGAACACATAACAAAATAACGCATATTAAACCTGAATTTTCATTTGACTATTCACATAATTACACTTACCATAATATAAAATTAACAGAAAATTTATCAGTAATAAGATAAGATTACTTTGTTGATACAGTAGAGGTAACCTGCTTATAAGGCAAAAGAGCTAAGAGGCATAGCTACTGGGGAAGGGATTATAACAACAGAAAAAAAATTAAAAGCAATATGATGCAGAACTATAAACCTGATTACTAAAGTAAGAATTAATCTAGGATAAGCTATTTCAGAGTTAACCAGCTTCACCCTCCAACTTAAACCCCCTACTGCTCCTCATCCACTGCAGGAAGCTTCCCACTACGAAGGAGTTTTTCCAATCTTCATCCAAAAGCCAAAGAATTAATTGTGTATCTTTCATATACCTTCACAGCAGAAGCAACAATTCAGTTACTCTTTAAGGGTTGACCCACAGCTCTCTTGAGCAGCACTACATTAGTCACAGTACAGCCCAAGGCCTACCATGGAAACTGGTATCTGTCACGTGTGCAGCCAGAAGGGCAAACCCAACAGCGTGACAAAAAGCTGCTAAAGCCAGACTCACTGACTGTTTCTCTGAGTGCAGCTGGGAGGCAGGTGATATTGCATCAATCTTGGTGACAGGTTTCAGTAAAGAAACATCTCAATTTTTCTTGGTTATTCCTGAAAACCTCTCTTAAAGCTATCTGCCACTAACATGGTATCTCCTGGCTGTACGTTCTGCCCTCTTTCTTGTTGTAAAAGAGTTCAGTGACTCATTTTCTTCCAACGACTTCCCCAAAAGAAGCCCTGCTGGAAAGCCACTGAACTGCATTACAAGACACAGCAGGTGACAAGTAGAAAGCTGCAATTGAGAGCTATTGCACACACTAAGAACAGTTAAATGTTACTGTACAGCATCTTTTCAAAAGCAGAGCACAACTCTTCCTGAAATTAGATAAGCATCTTCAGCTTTCATTGTCAGGGAGAAACAAATCAAATACTTAAAATTAATAAAAAAATATTTTCAAAGCATTATACTAGAAGGTACTACATACAGAAATACATTAATTTCCAAATAAATGTCAGTCTATATGCAATCCCTAGACTAGCTGTGATATTTCATTATAGTTTTGTTTAAAAGTGTCTTTAAGCCAGAATAAAGAAAGAGAGAAAATATCTGTACTGAAAGGCTATAACGTAATTTTAAAGGAAATTTATTGTCAGTTCTCCACCATCTACCACAGTGACCAAGAAACATCTGATTTTATTATCAAATGCATTTATATTGAACCTTGAAAAATAATGTCTACATAATCAATAAACTTCCCTTCTCTTTGAACTCTATATTTTCTTCCTTGATAAAACTCAGTAATTCAGAAAACTGACATGCCACAACCTAGGAAAAAAGCCCTGAAATTTTAGTTCAATAGTACTAAAAACACTGCTGAGCTAGAATTAGGTCAACAAGCTCTGGTTGTTTGGAAAAACGAAGGCCACATTAGCAATCCCTTTTTTGTAAACAAATATATTTAGATATATAATATTTCCTGTAAGTATTATGATATAGTCCCATTTGAAGAACCATATGAAGTTCTAATATAAAACATCAAAACGAAACAAATCCACACTTCTCTTTGGTTCCTAGAAAATGAAAGAAAGCTTTATTAAATTACAATAGGGATGAAACTCTTACCAAGGCTGGAAACCACAGAGCTTTCTTTTTATCCACACTGAAGCAGTCCACGCACACAACTTTTCCTAATAACTCATCACTTTGCTTCCTATCATCTTCATCTTCATCGCTGGAAGAGGATGAAGATTCTTCTTCAGGACTAAATAATAGAAAGAGACTTAAAACTCAACCATCCAAACTTGCATATTATAATCACAGGAGATCCAAAGCGAATGGTCGAAGAGGCCTAAGTAATAGTGACTTGAACTGCTTGTTAAGTGTTTTAGCATAAAAATTAGTAGAAATATTTATAATTACAGTATAGTAACAATTCAAACATTACAAACACAGAAATGCACATTTACTAGTAATGCATGCAAATACCAAACAAAACACCACCATGCATCCACACGGAGGAAGATAAATGCACTGTCAGGGCATTCAAAGTGAGACCACTCTGCCCTGCAGAAGCACTGTTCAAAAATACTGCTGCAGTTGTAGTTTTGGACCAACGTTAAGCTCAACTGTTTTGTTTCGCCCTCTTAATCTCTCTAGGCTTTTACTTCAACAGCCATACAGAATAAAAGGCTGTTTTGAGTGAGGAGAAATCTCTGAAGAAGCATCAGCTATAAGATGAATAGTGAAGAAAAAAAGAAGTCTATTTATCTTTAAACAGGTCTTTAAAGATGTGCAGTGAAGCATTTCAGTGACTGTTTCAATTTTACATTGAACGAAGTGCTGGAATGTAAGTAGATGAGCAAAGGTGCAAATACATTTTGATTTTAAAAGGTTTTCACTCACTGTTTTGACTGTTCAAGTACAGAATTGCACCTAGTTTTAACTATATGGGGACAAAAAGCCACTACAGCTAAAATTACTTGCAACTGATTAACAAAAAAATAAAAAAAACCCAAGCACTCCTGATGGTCTCTAGATATCTTTTTCACTAGTAACTTTGAAGGTTAATTTTCAGAAAATATATAGCATGTTCAATGAGCACAAGCATAATTTTAAAAGCTATCTTTCATTTTTCACATAACTGCTTTTGAGTAAAAAATTCAGTATTAACAAAAAAGTCACAGCTAGCATTTATGTAACAGAAGATAATTGATGTTACAGTCGAAGGTGAATTACTATGTTTCCTTTTCCCCACCTTAATTTTATGTTATTTCCAGTGCTGATAAAGCATTATTTTGGGGATTTTTCACACCTTTTTTTTTTTTTTTTAAAGCAGTGGTTTCTTTTAAATACTGTACAGAAGTCTTTCAGGCTGCTTTCTGGGGTTCAATAATCTCTTGTGGGAAGAAAAAAGTCAAGGACTAGAGAGAAAGGCAAAACTATTTTAGAGAGACTACTTCCTAGCTCAATTATGCCAGCATCTGTGCAATTTGTCTTTTTACTCAGTTAAGTCAGCATTAATCGTAAGACAAAGATAAGTGTGTTGCTTCTGACATAATAATGTCCTGTACAGTTATGGAAACAGAGAACACAACAACCCAGCCACACACACCAAAAATGCTGCAATCACGTTTTCTGTGATAACGTCAGCTTTTTCCTTCCCTACATCACAAATAAGTAAATCAATAATTTTACCAGTAAATATAGCACCTCTACACATATAGGGCAACATTTATGTCAAGCTACCAAAAAGAGTTCAAAAGGCTAGCCCAAGCATGAGAACCAGTACCACCTAAAACCTTTAACCAAAACAAACAAGAGCAAACCACACAAAACCTCCCCCCCACATGCAGAAAAATAAAGAAACCCCACAACCTACACACAAACAAATGAGAACAGTCACTGGATTACTTAACACCGACTTATCAAGATCAAAACTACTGATTTTGGCACTCAGGAAATCAAGTCATTACTCTTGAACTTTGTTTTTCTACGGGTAAGCTTTGCTGCAAACCACAATAGAAGCAACAGGCAGAAATTGTTACACAGGAAGTTCCACCTGAACATGAGAAAGAACTTCTTTACTGTGTGGGTGACTGTGCACTGGAACAGGCTGCCCAGAGAGACTGTGGGGTTCCCTTCACTAGAGATACTCCAGAACTGTCTGGATGCAATCCTGTGCAATGCGCTCTAGGATGACCCTGCTGGAGCAGGAAGGCTGGTGGTACCAGACGACCTACTGTGGTTCCTCTCAACCTGACCCACTCTGTGATTCTGTAATAATGTTCACCTATTTCTAAAAGTCCTTCAGAGATCCTGTAATGAGAAACCAATGGTCTACAGGAGGATTCTGGTGCCTTGTATAAAGGCTTCATATCAGCTGGACAAAGACTGCATTGTAATGATTTTAGTTTGAGTTTAACACATTTATAACACTAATCGTCTGCTACAGAGATGCTTCTGACTATAGCTGAACATTGCATTTTCACTTGGTATCCCACTTCTGTTTTTACTTAACAAAACCAAGAAAAACTCTTGCCTCTACCTGGTGCTATTTTAAATACTGATCACACAAAGACTTGAAATTGAAACTTGACTTTCAATCTGAGTGCTAAACATTTTTAATCCAGCCTCCTGTTTTTTGAATAAGAGAAACTTGAACACACAAATATTAAAAACTTCACACACACTGAAAGCTTCAAAGTTGAATACACACAGTACAGGTATTGAGATGTTTAACTTACATATGATTGGATCTCCTTCCTCTGTTTGTTTTCTTTCCTATAACAGGAGTCCCAAAGTGTTCAGGATTGGTGAGTGGAAGCTGATCTAATGTCTGTTGAAATGTAAAAATACATATATATACACACATATGAAAAACCTGGCATCAGTTATTCTCCAAACCACATGCTTCATTAAAGTAATTTTTTTTATATAGACTCTCATTACAAAAGAAATACATAAATACATCATAAATGTCATGCTTTGATTTTAAAAAGGTAGTATGTTTTGGTTCATTTTCTTTTCCAACACTTTCTCTGCACCACTGAATAATTAATTTTCGTCCAACACACAAAGACAATTCTTCCCAGAAATCCTACCTTTGGACCATAAAAACACAGAGAAAATTATCAGGTATTCTGCTGACCTGGAATATTCCACCTCTATTGGATGAATTTTCTGCCTGTCCTGTCATTACACCAAACATCCAATCATCTACTTAAAAATCAACAAAGGTCCCCTTTGAAATGAAGCTGCAAGAGAACTCAGTAGCAGCAAACATGACAAGTTAATTGTAATTTTTCGCTAGTAATTCATAATTTGGTACGTGAGAGAGATTCTAAAACAATTTAAAAGAGGCTGCTATATTGATAATTGAGAGGGTGCTAATTGATGCCTTATCAGCAGCAAAACAAAAAAGAGAGGGAGAGAAAAAAACTTTCCCTGTTCAGGAAGAATGCTTCAATAGAAAGAATTCATGGACACAAAGTATCTTCTTCCCCTAAGCGAGCGGTTAACTGTTTAAATTATAACCATTCCAGATTTAAAGGCTCCTGGTACACAAGAGTTTCTTATACACTTACTCTTCTTCTTTGAAAGAACGGAGAAAGCCTTCCAAATTAAAAACTGTCATCCTATTTAAACTTCTTTATTGTGTATGAGCTTTTAAATGTGTAACACCAACAAGAATCTCAAATGTATTCTGTGTCACAGAACTAACAAAGGGACAACAAAACTGGCTTTTTAAAATCTGAAAATAAATGCATGACTACTTCCAAGTGTGGTGGACACCATAAAAGATTCTACACCAGACACTTGCGAAGTCAGAGATGAAGCTAAAGTAACATCACAACAAGATAACTGTGGGGCACTGGCCTAATTAAAAAAGAAATTTGAGATGCAATTTTCCCTGCTGAGTAGCTGTGCAATCACAAGGTAATTATTAGAAATGCACAACATGTGTTTCATTGAGGGCTGGTGACAATGAATTGCACAGCAGTGACTTTTGGCAAAACATCAAAAGCTAAGACAATAAAAAAGATGATAAAAAGTAGATGTCATCTAAATACAAAGCTGCTTGCAATCTGACAAAATAATACAAATTATTCTACTTCAGCCAAACAAGTCACAAAGCAAAATATACAGACTAAAATTTTAAACTTTCATGTAATATCCCTGAAAACATATCAAAATTGTATTTATGGAACAGAAGAAATTTAATCTTCATTTGTGTTGATCATTAATAACAGAGCTAATTGAAGAAACACACAATCTTACAGCATTTATATCTGAATCCAGACTGAGGCACCTAACTACGGCTACTTCTTTACATGTGTTTATTCCTGACTTAGGATTCTAGAGAGTATCTGAATCGTCACAAGAATGAAGTACACAAACAGGCTCAGCTGAGTACAATACAAACAGCATATGTATGCAGAGGAAAAAACCCTGTCTCTCCAGTAGCTGTCCAATAAGAAAACATGTTTACATAAATCTGCCCATCAGTCCAGACTGTCTTACACAGTACGAAGGAACAACACTCGTTCTGAAATCCCAACTATTCAAAATCTGCTACAAACGTGTGCACACTTTAACATGCAAGTCACCTTTAAGACATGAACCAGCTTCAAAATACTGGTAACCGTTGACAAATTCACAAGTAACAGCAATTTATTATTGGTCTTTTAGAAGTATTCATCTTTCAGGTTTATCAGCTATTACAAATCTTGATCTATTTAATATCCAGAAGAACTGTGAAAAGTACATACATTTTTAATGTTGGAATATATATTAATTTTTCTGTCATAATTATATTGTGATTTTCCCCAATTGATACTTACAGATAATTTCTTATGCAAAGCAGTTGTGTGATTGCAATTTTTTGTGTGATCTACAATCTGTGAATCGTCAATAATATAAAAATGAAAAAGATGAAATGCTGATTTTGTTTCTTAACTTACATAGCTTGATGAAATCTAATTATATTTCTTCTTTACTTCATTTTATAAAAGAATAAGCCAGACCCTGTAGCCTATACCCAGTCCCCATTTTTAGCAGCACGGATGTACACAACATACTGAAGACTGAGCCACTAAAAATATCACTTTTAAATTTTTCTAAATAAAAAGTTGTAGTACAAAAATCCTTCAATTACCTCACTTTCAGCAAAATGTCTTTCTCCTTTCAAACACAGGGAAGAGCGTCTCAGAGTCTTCTCATCACCATCATCAAATACTGTCACCAGGTAACAAGTCAGAAAAGAAAAAAAATTTTCTTTTTAAATCACGGTATTATTGATTCATTTAGATATCAGACAGAATGGCATATATATTGCTGTAGCTAATTCTTAAAGCTATACCTGCATAATGTGGCATATCCAGTAAAGCATTTCACAGATTGACCAAATACATTGGCTGCTGTATCACCACAGCTTGCACATGTTAAAAGGAATCTTTAGTAATCAGTAGCTGAGCAGACAATTCATGGATCAGGACACAAAATTAAACAGATGCTAGAATTCAAAAACTATTCTTCTAACATTTACAACTTTTACAGAACTTTATTACGTAGCCAGAACTCACACAATATTAAAGTAGAAGCTATAGTTACTACGGAGAAACATAAATGGATATTTACTGAAAAATATTACAACAATGTTATATGAAAGTTCAATGTCTTTCTCCACTGACTTCATTCAACTATGCTATAAAGCAACAGTGGTATCAGCCTAAGGAAGATGACAAGTGCTGACAATAATCAAAACCAGCTATACTGACAGAACTGTGGAGCTCCAGTTTCTAGACTTTTTGCAACCTCTGCTATCACTAGGTCAACTGGAAACACGTTCGTAATACAGCTGATTCAGCTACATGATCCTTTTGAATCCTGAAATGCACTGCACACATTTAATGTGGGGTCTTCAGAACCTAATAAACTGGTCGTATGAAAAGTAAGCTTTTGTCAAGTCTTCTTCAGGTACTTAACAGATGAAAACTCTGAAGAGTTCTGACTCTCAGGCTTTGCTTGTACTGTTCAGTGAGACAAGAAGAGATGTCTTCTTCCCTCCTAAACATGGTAACAACTACATTCTTGTCTTCATACTGCAATGACCTTGAAGATTTGTGCAGGCACGGGAACACCACCAAGGTTCGATTTAAATATTACATTAAAAAACACAAGTTTCTGCAATTTCTTAACATGTCTCTTTCACCTTCATTCAAATCTTCTGTCCATCAACAGATCAAAATAACATTTTTAGGAGAATGGCTGTCAACCAGCAAGATTAGAGAGATTACTTTTCAGTCATGTCTGGCTTTCAGACAGTGGGTGCTACACTCTTCAACATTTAGTAATTTAAATAAAAATATTCAAAAAGAAAAAAGGTACATCAAAATTCTTGACTAGTACTTATTTGATATAAAAGAAGCTTTTATCTAGATCTGAGAATTTTTTATCCCTGGGTAAATTTCAGTACTGTTGATAACAAATTTCCACTTGTGACTACCATTCCCCAGTTTGTACTGTATACTACAATAACTGATGAACACTGTTCAGTGGTAAAGTATCAGTCAGAGATGCACATTTGTCATTTCAAAATTTGTTGAAATATATCAGTCTCAAGAACTGCACACAACACTGCATAGATTTGAAACTGCACCTCAAATGGTCAACACATAATTAAGCCCCCTCTACGTTAAGTGAAGTAGAAGGCAGCAGGTTCCTAATTCAGTTTGTGTTAATTAAGATAACAGTCTCCTTACATAATAAGAGATAAAGAGAATGAAAATCTATCCACTTCAAGAGATAAGATGACTACAGCAGAGGTAAACCTATTCAGAGCTAGGTAGGTAGCCACATTAGGAGTCCTGTGTGGTAATCTGCTTGTGGCCTCTTCCCTGCCAGAGGGATTTCTAATCTTGTTCTATAACATGAATACTTCCAGAGGAAAAGCTTCACCACCCTGAAAGCCCTGTGCAGTCAGCATGGCACATGCGGCTGTAATGCATGTGACACTCTGAGCTAATGCAATATCTTGAAAAAAAACCTACTGAGCATGCATACAACAGTGTAATTCATTTAAAATCACATATTCTGAAACTCTAGGGAAAAGGGGAAAAATGAGGCAACTTAATGTAACTAAAACCACTGTGAATTCTGAGAAAAAGCAATGTAATGACAAAAAAGCATAGGAGGGGATAAGACTGCTTTAGAATATGCACGATTTCGCATTTTTAGTAAAAGAAACAATCCATTGATCTTTTTCCCCCCCTCAGAGTAAACACTGAGCTAAATGTCAAGAATATCAATTAAATTTTAAAAGACATTTATATGAATGATGAAACGGTACCTAGTTACCAGGACTAAAATACCCTGAGCTCTTTGAAGAATTTTTACAGGCCAGGCAAGGACAATTCATGGATGGGGGTGTGTGTGTGTGTGTATTTTTTAATATATATATAATATTTACAGCTTTTATACATAAATATATAAACTGTGCTATAGTAATTTTAAAAGACTATACAAGTTGGGTTTTTATAAAAATTTAATCTAGTTCTTATCGTCCTTTAGTAGGAAAGCAGTAGCACCAAAATAAGACATGTAAACAAATTGAAGCACAATTTCTATACAGACAACACTTTCTGAATACAAGACAAATAGGGATGCTCTTAAAGCAACCTTGCCCATACTTCAGTATTAAAAGAACTCTCAAGCAGCCCCCAAATGGTCTGCTGCAGTGGCATATATGGTCTTAAGTATCTTTTGGAAAGGTACTACTTCAGGATGATCTATCCCTTCACAAAGCCTTTGACCAAATCATAGTACTTTTATTTACAAAATTATTAATGCAAATAATTAGATGTCTCTCAACAAGTGCTGGGACAACATTAGGTAACTGCTGGTCAATATGTGTGCTAATTCTGAAATCTGGTAAATGGCAACTACCTCTTAAAGTAGGACTTTCACTCAGATCTGCAAAGTCATCACTGTCTATAAAGACAATTTCTGTCTCAATCCACTCACCCTCCTGACAAAGATTATTCTAATCATCCACTGCAAGAGTCACTTCTCTACCAAAGTGCATTACCCAGCCAGCAGCTGTGCTCCTTTTACTGATTCTGCAAGGTCAACATGCTTTTGTCTACTTTTATCTCCAAAATATAAGAGTTGAGACTGAAAACCATACCTCTTCTTCCTATTTCTCAAGTTTAGGATTTTTGACAGATATCTACTTTGATTTACAGACTGAAACTCCAGGACATCTACCTAACTTCACACTTTCTCAGAAACACAAACATATGCATACAACACAGTTCTGACACCAGCTATACCATTTACTTCTTAAAAGCTCTCATATCTGATCCACTTCTGTATTAATTACCAAAACACTCTCTCTAATGTTAATTCTTGTCTTTGTACCTCATGTTTCACCCCATCCTAATCCAGTCACTCCTTTATTAAAAGATTCTGCTTCTCCAACAAGAAAGCAGATTTTCTGCAACACTGTATCTCTATTCTCTACAAGTAGGTCAAGTTAAGTTTTTCCCTAGTTGTTCAACACCACTTCATCAATAACCCATAATACCTCAAAACCACTAAGTCTTGGTAAAGTTCTTTCAAGACCTGGTCTTCACCTTCCTATGTCCTATTTATCTGCCCAGAAGAGGCTTACGTAGTTTCATAGGAATCAATACATTTCCTGTAGTGCCTTTAAGACTGCCAGTGCACAGATGGAATCTATGTTATCATTCTACAACTGACCAGCTTTCCCCAAGACAGACTGATGTGCTAATACTTGGCACCAAAGAGTAAACCCACGTATATGAAGCCTTTAAAAACATATACAGAAAAAACCCAAACCCAAACCACAGTATATTTGCTTGAGGGCACGTGGATATATCACCTATTGTCTGAAATGCCACATTATAAGATAGGGAAAACAAGTAGGAGAGGACTTCTTAGAAAAACAAGCTAGGTCTGTTTTAACAGCAGCTGTCATCAGGGCTGTCTGGAAGCAGGGAAAAACAAGTGCTCCAACTTGTGTTTTAAAAGCACTTCTTTGCCTTTTTTAAAGGAAGTATGACAGCATACTTTGCTTCAGAATATTTAGCAATAGTGTATTAAATACCTGAAAACCAGTCATCGATTATAGAACAATTCACTAGGCCTTTATTTGGTGTCCTTATTTCACATTGTGAGGGATACAGTTTCTTATAAAAACCCAAAGAGAGAAGTTTACTTTTGAGGATTTTTTTAATATAAACTGAACAGCTAAGTGTCTCCAAAAAATCTCTCTCACCATGCTTAAGATGTGTCCAGGTCACAGCCTTATTTTTAAGTCAAGAATTTTATTCAAGTACATAAATATTTCTCTTACCTACAGTGTACCAACTTGCATCTGTTAATTTGTTGATAACTGCTTCCTGGTAAGTTCCATCTGGATTCTTCACTTCCACAACAGTTCCTACCTAAAATACAAAAGTCATTTAGCACTGGAGAGTTTCTAAAACAGGCAATGAATTCAACACTTTTGTATTAGCAAACAGAGATAATTTTGTAACCTATTCCATTTTAAACATAACATACTTTTTCAGTTTCACTTGAATATATTTGTATCCCTCAAACTTCTCTTTACATTCCTCTAAAATAAGCCAACTGAGCTGATTATTTCCTGCCAGCAGGTGGGGAACAAGAACCAATTTGAGTGATGTCATACTCTTGTATAAGAGCTTTCCCATCAAATCCTCCAGCAAGTTCTCAATAGGAACAGTGACTAAAAATCAGAGCCAGCCATAGTTCTTAGCTTTAAGGCAAAAAGAACAAAGAGGCTTGCACCAGCCTATACTGCATCCCTTTTAACTACAAAATAAAAGGCTAACAGGCAGAGTGCACTACCTGTAACTTTGCAGCATTACCTTTTCTGCTTTGTGAGCCTATCTGGCCTGTGTAATAAGTTGAACCTTCCACTGTTACCCCATACTGTATATGCACATTTATGTCAAATACTGAAAAAAATTAGTTTTCAAAGCATAAGCAAAATATAAATCAAATTTATTACCTTTAAGGGGCCCTTTATATGGTCATCCTGCACTTCCACCGTTGAAGAATCATGCCTAAAGGTTACCTAAAAAACATAATTCAACTGACAATCGCTTGATACAATTGAGCAACGTAAATACATACAAATGTCAATAGCCCTTTTCTTACTCTTATTTTACAGTTAGTCACCATACTCATTCCATTTTCTGAAATGGGGAGCCAATTTCTTAGTCATCAGAAAGTCTAAAATACCTTCTCTTTCAGAATAGAATCATTACCTCTAAAGGAAATTAGACACCAGTTTGCCAAAAACATCCAATGGCTCAAAAAGACCTCTGCAGTTCTCTTACATGATTTGAACTTCTCTAGTACCATAGCAGGAAAGTTACAGGAGTTCTGAGCCCAACTTCTAAGAAACATTTATATTTTGATACTTTGAAATTCAACAGTTTTAGCACCTATATGTAACCCTATGTGATTTTTTTTTTTCTTTTCCTGATTAAAGTGCATTTTCTTCTGTTATGGTTTAAAGACTCATGCAAGAGAAGTACAGGACACTACTGTCAACTAAACAAATAAATAACCCAAACAGATTTTCAGTTAATGTCCAGCCTACATGCTTAGAGTTAACTGGAAGGAAATGCAAAAACAGTTAACCTCTCAGTCCTTCAAAACTGGAGTAAATAAATCCCACAAACACTTCCAGGGTATTTTCCATGTCATTCCCATAAAGACACATAAAGGCTGTGTCTTTAATTCCACACATGCTGTCCTCAGGAATAAAAAAGTCTGGAAATTCAAACTTATGATTATCTGTACCAGATGCTATAAACATTCACCTTTCATTTCATTCACAATTAAATTGGTCACACTGAAAATCATAGGATCCTCCTATCAATTACATCTGAAGTTTTATTTCCACTCTGGTTTTAAAACTATAGGAGACTGAGAAAATTCTGCCATTACATTTTACATACATAGGTACATTTATTAACACACACAAACGATGTTCTGATGTTCACCAGAACACACTCTCTTGGCATATGATGTTTTATTTAGTATTTGAAATAAGTAAGAATGTAACATGAGATCCAGCTGTGTAACAGTAACTCACAACTACAGCAATTCTACACTAAATCTCTGGGCTTGTTTCACAAGTCTACCCAAGATTATATTCTCACTACTGCTAAGAGTTTCACTGTAACACATAGCAATAACAACATTTCCTTCAGAACAACAGAGTTCTCTAACACCCGCTCTACTACTTATCCTCCTCAAGAAGAGATTTTAAGTTTTGTAAACCTCGAAAGGAGGAAAAAGCCAAGAATAGCACCTACAACAAGGAGTAAGGAGAGTCTATATCGACTGGATGATCAGTAAACAAATGTACTAAAATGCTTTAGTGTGTTCCAAGTGCTACTTCAATGAGTCATCTTGCCTGTCTTCTGTTAGAACTACAATACATAATAGTTGTTAGACCGTGTTCTTGTTAGAGCTGTGTCACCTCACCTACTGATGGCAAATACTTTCCACCACACAGACAAAAATCATACTTTGTAACCTAAAGCCAGACAAGGGATTCAGGCTAGGAATTAACTGAGCAAAGACTACTCTTCTGAACTTCATCCTGACAGACACAGGTATTTAATTCTCTCTTTGAGGGGATTTAAGTAGAAAGCCAAAGTTTAGTTAAGATGCAGAATAACCTGAAATCTGGGGTCACTATTGGCTCATACAAAATACCCAGTATATCAATCCTGATTTAGACATCTGCTTTTATTTACTTTCTGTAGTTATCTTACATGTATTTTACAGCAAAAAGGAGCTCTATTCAAAACTATGAGCCAGCCACAATGTACTATGATGAAAGATAAACAAAGTAAATTATTATTGTGTATTCCAGAATAGTTTGCCTTTTAAAGATGACTTGGGGCTTTGACTCTTTGAAGGCAGAAGATTTTTGATACCAACAGTTTTCACTTCCTGAGATATTCCTAAGTGCTCAAAAAATACTGCTTATTAGCAGAAATATTCAAACTTTAAACTCACGTGTGACACTGCTGGTCTTTCTTGAAGCTAAGGAAAGTGATGCTAGTATTTTTTAGTTGTGGGTTTTAATTCCCACTGTATTTACCAGGGTGGAACCTTTCTGTCTCAGACAAAAGATTAACACAGCACATCATGAACCTGGTTAGACTCAGTTGGAAATTCCCTCTTCTTCATCATCCTGAAAAGACAGTCCTGGTAAGCTACATTACAGCAGACGCTTCACTTGTTTCTTTTTAATAAAGACCTACATGGAAAACAGTTTCTTCTGAAACTTCTCTGCAGGGTGCCCAAATACAAGTGGATGTGGATGATGGTGATAATTGTTTCAGGAGATGCTGTCGAAACAAACTGGCTTAAACAGCTCTCTAAAAAAAACTTTAACATACCCAATGAAGTGGACTAACACTCTTGTAGTACTGAAAGTCTTGCCCTTTACTCAAATTTGCACTGCCTTCAACACTTCTCACAAGTCCAGCCAAATCTTAAGTTTTACTGCTTTCCATGACAAAGTGTGCAAAATGCAGCTACATGTTATCGTACAGTTCTGTACTATGTATAGAACTTGCCAAAACTCACTAAACTGTGAAATATAGAACCTATTGATACTGAAATTGTAAGTACATAGCAACTGTAACAAAGTTGTTAAATTATGCTGGTGATGGGAAAGTTATTGTGAAGGTAAGCCCTCAATATTCTAGGAAGCAGAATTCAACAGAAGAAGAAAGCAGGTAAAAGGAGACACAATTAAATGTATTTTACTTCTCTGAAGATTACATACTCAACCCTGAAAGAATTTTGTTGCCATCCTACTTTCTCAACAGAGCATCTAGTTATAAAACTTAAATGAATGCTTTACACTAAAATCGACAGTATGAAGTTAACTGACTTTCTTCTCCTCTAGTAGTTCTAGAAGACTAAGGCATAAAATACATTGGGGCCAGAATAAACTGCTGAATAAGTGGAAAATAAACGCAGAAGATAAACTACCAAAACTCCAGACAAAGTACACCTGATAACAAGATCTTTGTTGGAGCTAACATTGGGAAAAGTGTGCACATGCCACAGAGAGCTAAAAAAATTTTTAGAGAAAAATCAAAGGGTCAGTGTTAAGGAATAAACATTCCTGGTGGAGAAAAGACAATGTAAACAGATATTATTACAGCACTTACACGCAAAAACCTCAACCACAAATCATATTATTCTACAAAGCAACAACAGTACTGGCGCTGAACTACCCTAAGCGATACAGTAACAGCAAAGACACACACAAAAACTTGAATCCAGGGGACTTTAGGCACAATCTCCACAAACAATTTACAGTGAAAATTCTATCTCATGTCAAGATCTTTCTGCAAAACACTGCAGTGACAAAACTGCAAGAAATAAACCCACAAAAAATATTTAACACTGAATAATAGTAATGGTGGTGGTCATTTAGGAATGTGGACTCAAAGTCCCCCAGAGAACTGAAATGAGTTAAGAATTCACTGATTTAGGCAAAACACAACTCCTGCACTTAAATACCAATGCTTAACAGCTTAAATAGCAATACTTGTTTTGCTTAAACTCAGTCGTGCTGTAAACCATAGACCAGCTGATGGTATTAAGTTATGACTAAGAAATGAAAACACCACTAATTTGCTCTTTTGTCAGATTTAAGACTAAAATATTCTTGCTGTATTTAAAATTATTATCAAATAAGTGACAATAGTCCTTCCCATCAGGGCTTTTGGAGAGCACCTGCGCTCTGTCTCTACACAGTATAGGCAAAAATCAGCCACAGCATGAGGGCAGATTCAAATAATGCATAACAGTTTATAGTGGAGACCCTTCAATGACATGTTACCACCACTCACAATTCACCCATTTTTCACTGAAATTTACAGTAGATATAAGAAAAATATTCTGGCACTGTAACTGTTGCAGAGCAACAATCTAATTTATGTTTTCTAAGTGCTTTTGATCCTTGCTCTGCAATATTTCTGTATGAAGTTAAGAGACAAAGCAGAAAAACAGTACTTGCTCCCAAATTAGAAGCCTTTACGACAACATCATCCAAACAGAAATATATGGCCATTCTGCAGTGTAGATTTACTAAAGAATAAAAACAAGCCCAAATATTGTTCTCTTTATTTCTAAAAACACTTCAAATTTTCAAGGAATGTTAAAACATCTCTTGTAATCCCTCTCCAGAATTTATGTTTGTGCTGTATATGGCTTATATTGATTTAGCCATTAATTAGTTATCATAAAGCTTAGGTGAGATCCCCTGCTTCGTATTTGGTAGGACTCAAAAGGCCAATAGTCTTTTTTGGAAGACAGCAGGGTTTCAGCTTATTCCTGAAGCGTTATCTAGTTGTCGCTACTAAATGGCAGTGACCTGTGCTTTGAGTAGTTTTAGCTATTTTCTGGTAATTTTCTCCCATACATAAGACTACATTTGTCACATTTTAATCAAATACTTTAAGGTCAGCCTATGGCACTGAAGCCCACAAACACTTGATGCAAGCAGATGACAAAGCAGTGACAGAAACAGAAAATACTTAATAGTGTGGGAGTGGGGGAGCCCCTCCCCTCCCAACAATAATAAGCTTACTGTTATTTCAAAGACCATACTGCCAGACTCCAAGGAAAGGACAGCCTCTTTGCTGTTCTGAGACTAAAAAAAAGTTTCACATGGTGCCATTTTGAACATTAATGACTTCCCCTCCCCCTCAAAAAAACTGCAGGAAAACCACGTACCTTGACTTTGACAAGCCTTTTCGCTGTCTTGATCTTGGCTTCACAGAAGGCTCCTCTATACTTTGCACTCACATCAGTGCCCACTGTGAGATAGGGAGGCTCATCAATGGCCTGGAACAGAAAGGAAAACAACTGCTTTTTAATTACTGACCACTGGCAATACAGCTGTCATGTCTCACCAGCTTTTGTGGACAGGACATTAAAAACAGTCCAATAAAACTTCACTTGACAGCATATGTATATCACAGCAGTAGAAACACAGAACACAACACTAAGCTAAACAATGAATATAAATGCAATCTCATAATACAAATATATAATCTCATTATATAAATATAACCCCATAAAGAGAACAAACTGATACCAGAGTTACCTACAAGCACCACATAGGCTTCCAGCCTCTACCATCTTGAAGACACAGGAGATTACAAGTTCTGCTGCAATGGTGAAGGCCAACCAAGTGTTTTACCTTCTCCTTTAATTGACTCAAGACCAGGTGAGTTGCATGAAGACACGGATGTTTATTTTCCTCAAATAATTTAGGTTCATTTTCCATTAATAAACATATAGAGCATTTGATCACCACTGTAGCTATGTTTACTGTAAATATGGTATCTGAGTAGCTTTAGAGAGAAAAACAATGAAATGCATTTCTTTAACTACCACTATGAATCATTACACATTTTAAAACAGCATGTGAAATCTTCAGTGGATACATACTGGAATTTTTTCCTACGATTTTATTATTCCATTGAAAGACAAATTTCATGGGCTTTCAACCCCCCAAATTGCGGCAATATTTTGTGGCAAAATCACTTAACTGAAATTTCCATACTTCCCTCATTCTGACTGATAGTAACAGCACAAAGTGGTAAGTTAAAACAATTAGCAAAATGTGATGCATCACAGAGAATACAAACTAGAAACGCAAACAGCAATAATCACTCTTGCATTAATTTCATATAATTCTTACAACGACTTTTGTAATTTTCATCAACTCTGATACGCAAGTTCTCAAGCAGGTTTATTTCAGTTATACCAACATTAGAGAGAGATTAAAAACTAGTATATGGCTACTTTTACCTTCCCGTTATCCCTTCTCTGCTTTATGCTTATGTCATTTAATGGGTGTCCTTACACTTAGAGTGTAACATGCTTTATCAGGATTTGTTTTTATTCTTTTTTTGCTTTTCAGAGCAGGTTACCAGGAAAAAAACAGCATGTTAAAATGCAGCTAAAATCTGATAATATAATTCAGTAATCTCAGATAAGGTATTGCAAGCATACTGGAAGTATTTTAACAAGAAGCACTGCAGCACTCTTTAAAGTGAAGAGGGAGACACAAACGCTGGACCACCCTACAATATAAAAAAGTTCTGAGTTTCCTAAAATTATTGAAGATATCTTGAAACAACTGTATTAGTCTCCTATGTTCCTGTGTCCAAATTTCTGAGTGGCAGTCTCAGCCTTCACTTTATTTTCAAACAAGGTAATCTGAATTTGCATTTACAGTTTATATGTAAATATAATCACTTGCACTCTATAATTTATAGATAAGAATTACCTTTTCAGTAGCATATCATAAACAAAAGGTTACTGATGGCTTTAACAGGAAAGCTGAAAAGTATGTCCAAGCACACACCATCATTCGTTTATAATGAGATCATGAACTTCTTTCATGCAAAGCAGCTTTAACACACCCCCCAGATTTCCTGTCAGTGTTTCTATGTCTCTATACACTCTCGAAAATCTGTCGGTTCACACTGCACGAAGCAGAAGAGGGAAGCTGACGGTGCTATCTCGGCTTGTTCGCTTCCTTGTTTTACCACTGGCAGCAGACCGGCATTGGAGACCCCCATGGGAGCCCCTCGCCGAGCAGGCGCTTCCAAGAGGGATCACTGTTTTGCCTGCACGAATGACGGAGGCCGTGCTGCCGAGGGGGCCGGCCGTGCTGGGTGCCAGCGGGGCTCTTTGGGAGGAGGCCCGTTCCGGGGCGAGCCCTCGGGCAGCGCTCGGAGCGCTGGGTGCTGCGGACCGCCGCGGGGATGCTCCGGCCGCGGGGATGCTCCAGCCCCGCAGCAGCCCGGGCTTTCTCCGGGGCCGTGCCGCTTTAAGGGGAGGGGCCGGGAAGCTGCCAGAAGTTTCTGGCTGCCCGGGCCGGCCCCGAGCAATGCCGCCCTCCTCCCTCCCTCTCCCCGAAGGCGCCCGGCGCTCCGGCAGATTAAGCGCGGATTGCCGTACACTAAATTTGTCCCCTTAAGGCGATTGCCGTGTAAATCTGCACGCAGGGCTTCGCGGGAGCCGGGCACCCAAGGCTGGGATCCGCCCGCATCCATCGCTCCCGGCCGCGGAACTGCCCGCGCCCCTGCAGCGCATCCCCTCGGGAACGCCGCCGGAATGCGCCCTGTGTCCCCCAAAGCATCAGCCAAACCACGGTAACCACTTCTGCTGCTGTCTCGGGGGACCAACAAGCGATAAAGAGGAAACTTCCTACAGCGGCGCATTTCCCATTAGAAAATCCAAACTAATGGGCAACGGCCATGCTCCTACTAGCACTTAATTTTGTGTTATTAATGGGAATAGATGAATAGTTTCTCTGCTATCTGGATTCACAACTGCCGTGCGCGGACAGGCGCCGCAGCTGAAAAGCTGGTTTAGCGCTTAAATAAGGAGCAGTCTCCAGGTGACCAGTCAGCAATTTCCACCAATTCAGTGGCTGAATTTTCTTTGGCAGGCAAAGCAGGCTGCTGGAAGAGCTCTGCTCCAGCCTTCAGGCTGATTATACCTGGAAGGACTGATAAATGGCTGGATGCCCACATCATAAAACAACCTGCACGTCTTTTGAATTTGGACATTTACATCGGTATTAATAGTTCTGATCTTCCAAGTATGAGGGAGGAAACACATGGGCCTCTCCAGAACACCACGGAATACACATTTCAACACTAATCTGAAATGGTAGCATCATGCTTTTACATACATTTTAAGGCAATTAAAGAGGTCAGTTTTCCAGGTTTTTTTTTTTTTTACACATTTATGTATTTTTCCATCTAAGTGGGATGAAATCATCCTCACAGCTCTTCTTTGAACTGTGCTGCATTACTATATTCAAATCCTTTGTAAAGTCTGTCATACCATACAGCAGCTGATAAAATTTCTTTACACTGTGCTTTGCATATAAGCACATCTAATACAGTGTGTGTGTGAATATATTATTTCTATCTCCTAATCTGTATTCCTCTGTACCACACACAGGATGTTCCAAGTAAACCACATGAAAACAAGACTGAGTATTCAATCTAGAAACATAGCAGACATGGTTACTAGAGGAGCCTGCAGGACTGCTTTTGCATTATTCCACAAAGAGAAAACTGGGTCTATACCTTCCCTTTGTCTTTCATACATATAAAGTTTGAAGAGCACAGATTTCAGCTTGTATTAAACATTCACAGTTCAATATTTATCTACTCTACCAGACTCTAGAGTCAAGAAACTAGTGAAGCATTTCCAAGAAGCAAAACCCCATCCAATGGTCCCAAAACTACTGAAAAGAAGGGACTGGTTTTAGTTTTTAAATGAAAATTTAACATTTTTTTATTTTCAGTAACTAAGGTTCTGAAAAAGCTTGTTAAAGATTCAAGGCTCTCCCCTTGACCCCACCTTGCATTCAAATTAATTCCTGAGTTTAAAAAAGAAACATTATAAGGCTCAATATCTGATTTTTTTTTTCTCATCCATTTTAAGCAAGAACAGTGGCAAAACTTTTTTTCCTACTGACTATGGTATTTTGGTTATTTTTCCAAAGGAAGTGTTTTCTCATTGTTTGCCTATCATTGATAATTTAAGATGGAAACATGCAGTTTGCAAGTGGAATCACACACATACTTGAATATTCCACCTACATCATCCTAGTCCACAAATTAGTGGGAAAACCCACCAATAATATGCCACTACTTCAAACCCAAGCCAGATCTTTTAGTCTACTAATAAAAGGCAAAAATTCCCTTTTCATCATGAAGAATTAGCAGCTACCTCAAAGTTATTCAGACTTTCAGAAACTTTTGGGGCAATGAAGGCTTGAAAAGACTCAATTTTCAAAAACAGCATTTTTTTTTTAAACAAGGGTAAATCCAACATCTAAACAATTCTGAAGAAGTGTTTTCATGAACACAGAGGAAAGAAACACAAAGAAACCCATTAAAAATTTTCTTGCCAATTACTGCAATATTTAACTTAAAAATTATTACCTTAAATACTTTCAAACTGCAGTAAGTTCCACCCAATAGCAGAGATCTGCCCACACACTACAGAATCAATCCCTTAATAAACAAAATCAGAGTGTAATTAAGAGGCCAAGATTTGCTTACAGCTAAACCTGCTGTGGTTATGAGGATACTCAACTTTACAGTAAATAGCAGAAGTTTTCAGGAAACAACTATAACACCTTAATATACTCAATTTGGCAGATATCTTTATAGTTGATTTCAAATACATTTCTCATGTATTTACAGAGCGACAAAGATGAGAAACTTCTAAAACCTTTCTACAAACCATATGTTACCAAGGCACGCAAATCCTCAGAGACAAATGCAGTATCTGAAACAAAGACTGAAGCCCAGAGGACAAAAAACTCCTTTAAAAAAAACGTAAATCCATTGGCCCATCATCCACCTCCCAGAAATGAGAACACTGCAACAGGAAACAAGAGGAATTTTTCTGCAAACTTGCGAACTACAAAATAGAATAAAAGGCAGTGATGTTTTTCACATGAGAAAGCTATTACATGAAAGCCCAAGAGTAAGAGTGTGCTCTCGGCAAATTTTCTTCTGGCTGAAAAATCAGATTTTGACTTTTGATATTTTGGTTTTGTTACAAAACTGATAATTTTGACATTACTGAAGGAAAACGGTTCAATTTCTACCAATATCTGCCCACAAATAAAAATTATGGTAGGAAACATCCGGATGAAACCAAACATTTACAAGTTAAAGAAAAGGGGGGGGGCTTCTTGTAATGAAACCTATTTCTAATTGTAATTTAAAACCTACAGGAAGTTTCAAGTAACACCTCACCAATCTTGTAAGCAAAAGCTGTGGCAAAAAGTCACTGTTGTCAGTCCTGTCAACCAAGCTGAAAGTTACCAGAACCTAGTGGACAGATGTCTGGAATCATTAAACCAACTTCTGACAGCTTTAGCCTTCTCTACAGGTGCAAAGCTGATATTTTCTTTATTTCAAATTATTCTGCTAGATCAGTCCAATGCCAAGCTTATTTAAAGTTCTTAAAGACTTGAAAGGGTTCAAAAGCTGATTTTCGTCTCTGAATAAAAATGAGCTATGTGGAAAGGATTTAGAGGTTCTAAGATAATGAAGGACCAAGTGACCCAAAACAAGAGGTTCAAACAAGAGATAATCACAAGTAACACTTCTTTTATTTAATGTATCTGTAATAAATGCAAAATGGATTTTCATTATTTTTACTTATCTGTGTAAAGTGCAATTTTTATGGGACTAGCAATCCCATTCCTTTTTCTTCTTCCCTGAACTATACTAAGTTGACAGATACAGAATTACAAAAGTATTTTAACCCTACTCAGAACACAAGAAATGTTTTCAAGACTTTAAAAGTTAGTTCATCCTAATCATTGCCAAAGAGCAACCCGATTCTCCATTCAGAAATTTACTGAGTAATTTCCAAACATCTAAACTGTAACTACCTCATTTGAAATAAAAAAATCCAGAAAGGTGACTGTGCTTTAAAAAAATTACAGCAATTACGTATTTTTCCCTACCATGCTGAACGAAACCCACTAAATTCTGATTCTGTTCCTAATTTGGTCACAGACTTGCCACACCACGATGAGACCCAGCGGGCATGTACCAACTTTCATAATGGGGCTAATGCACATCTTACTTAAAGGCAAGTGGGCATTTGATGTTTCTCTAGTACTTTAAGACCTAGGAATGGAAATCTGTATTCATTCTATCAGTATAGCACATCACTCTATACAACGTTTTATTTAATAAAAACACTCCAGAACTGCTGATCAAGGTCTCTAAAAATAACACCAATTCCTTATTATTCGTTCTGTAGGTCGCTTGTTTTGTATTGCTGAAAGGCTACATGAAGAGGAGATATTTTGAATGGCTGCTCCTGCTGTTTATCACCCTGAAATCTTTTTTGAAGTCAATTATTGCCATAGCTACCACACTGCAATTTTTTGTCCTGTAAGGTTTAACTAAATATTCAAACTATTTAACGTAATACTTTAGTACTGTAAAATGGTGCAACTTCATTGATGTTGGCCAGACTTTTTTGTACATTCCAAGTGAAGTCTGAACATGAAGCTTCTACATATGTACAGATGAAAAAGTAAATCTTAATTTGAAATAAGGAGCTTCTGAATGAAGACTTTTAGTCGCAGATATTTGAAAAATTTATTTCACATTTCCTGTGCTTAGTGCACAAACCAAAATTCATTCAAGTATGGAGAACTCTTAAGTTAAAAAAAGGAAGCTATCAATAACGTGTTTATTAGAGGCTAAAATAATTTAGTAAAAAGTATGTCCTTGATATATGTTTTGCACTTGAAAGTAAGTTAAATTAAACCTTTACATTAACAAATGCTCTTTTTCCAACTAAAAGCTTCAGATAATGCTTAGAAGCATTATTTAAATTATTAGGTCTGAAAAACCTGGTTCATATTTACCACAGTTCTGTCTAGAGATGCTGCTATGAAAAACTTGGGATGTTTCAAAGCACTGAAAAGAATTATACGATAATGATATGCTTTTCTTCTGAATGGATTGGAACAAAGATAATTTGATAGTTTAATCAAACAAACTAGTCCAGGCTGTTCCTGATCAAAATGGTGAAGTGACTAATATGTAAAGCCTGCAAAATCAAGAGTCAATAAAATCGCAAGACAAAAAAAGAAAAGAAAAAAAGAAAAAAAAGCAAAACCACAAAACCCACAAACCTGTTTTTAAAACAATTGTATAATTCTTTTGCAATACTTCTATTTCCAGTCAAAGACTCTTTAATTACCGTTTTCTTTTTAAGAAGTTAATTCTACCGAAATTCAGTATAACAGTATACAGAACAGGAAAATCTGTAAATGTGAAACAAATTGCATTCTACAGCAAATCTATTCTAGGTAACCCATAATACTGGCATTTTGGTTGACAGAAAAATATAACTATTTTTAGATACTAAAACTGATAGCAAGAACAGGAAGAGTGAATAAAAATTAAGATCAAAAATTATCTAAGAATGCTGGGCGTTTTTTGGGTTTTTTTTCACTAAAATTGTGGCATATTAAGCTTCTGTTCATTATCATCTATTTTTAAAACTATTGTGTAGAACTTGAGAAGCAAATTCATGCCAAGTTGAAAAACTGAACCTTAAAATAAAGCACAATCAAAAAGTTGTACAAAATCAACACTCAAAAACCCCAAGCCTATAAACCACAACTCCCTTTTCTGCAAATACAAAAGAAAATTTCTTGCCCTGGTTTACTTCCATAGTTTGTACAACACTTTCTGAACTACTTATGAGGAAGGGGGGAGGTTGTTCCTCCCCTGTAGGTTAGAACAGAAAGGGAAAGCTGAAGGGATGACATACTAAATTCAAAATCTCCCAGCAGAATGAGATTTCTCAAACACTAACCCAATTCAATTCACTAACTAGCTATGATTTTCTTAGTCTTACAATGTTTACATATGTACTGATAAAATTATACTGCAAAATTGTAAGAATTTAGGATGTTATTTTGTATACTTGTATGAAATCATAACTGTAGCTGATCTTTGGTTTAATATAAAGTACTATTTTAAATATCATATTAAAATTACAACAGAATAACACATTAAATTACATAATTAGTCCGGAAGAACATCATGGGTAGCCTCTGGATTTGGTTTTTGCTATTGTTGCTAGCTAGGAGAATGACAAGGAGTACCAGAAGTAACATCAAACCTACACACAACTGTCAAACAATATGAAACAAAAAAATGTAAATGCAAAACAAAGTGAAAACCCAGGATTTTTCTCATTGAGAATCAATCCCTCCTAAACACACATTACTTATTAAATGAAGCACAACTGATCTGCACATCAAAGCTATGCAAAAATCCAAGCATTCAGAAAGTAAGAATATGTGCACTGTGGTTCTCCAGACAAAATTAATTTGTAGCAGATGAGCAACTGCACACAAGCGTCTTCCAAAAGCTTGGTAGTATATAATGGCTAATCTCATACAGCAACACAAAAAATTTTAGACAGGAGAAGGATTTTAACTGCCACGCTCCTTTGATTACTGTCTCGTAATTCAGCGTAAACTGCTGGCCAAGGACAAGACATTGAGAAAGAACTATGAAAATTAGTTTAAAAAAATACCTACAAAGAGACTGAAATAACTTAATCTAACCACTTTATCAAATTACAATGGATGAGATTCCTGGGAAAAACAAACAAAAACTTAATTACACATAAAAGGTTATCAAGGCTGTTCCTCTCAGCAGGATCATTTCAGCTGTATTATTCGTAACAGATGCCTGTAATATCTATTCTTAAATTTAGTACAGTGTACTTCTTTGCAGCTTTCAAGAGATGCAACTCCTTAAAGTAATCGCATTTCTAAAAGAAAAAAAAGAAACAAACATTTACGGTGTAAATTTTACCTACAGGTGCTCTCTCTCTCTCTCTCTCTCTCTCTCTATATATATATATTTACATATATTTACCTATAGGCCCTGTATTTCTAATTATTCCTCTGGAGTTTGATTTAATTACCTCACATATTTCTTCTACTTAGTGCCTAAAAATGGACACAGGTATGTCCTAATTAATTGCAAGAGAAGCAAACAGTTTTCACACAATTTTCAAGTCATACTTTAACATTCCAGTATGACATTTGCCTTTTTGGCAGGAGTATGGTATTGCCTCACGTTCCATTTATTTTTTGGCTATTTTTCTAAGAACTGCCCCCTTAGGGGAGGAGGAAAATGCATGCAGCGTGTTCCATTTTCAATAGGAGTGAGCTGTTAATGTGGCACATATCATACCATGAAACTCTAGCAAGTGTGTTGCCTGTTGATGGCCCCCCAGCTCAGCCTGTTGGCTGTCTTCAGCCCCAGATGCTAAAACCTTGGATGAAAAGGCAGCTAGCACAAGGTTCTCAATTCCACAAGCTGGGAGTCTTGGCTTATTGAATCAAGCACCCGTCTCACTCCTTCACAGGACCTGGCCTACTGCAAATCCATTACATGAACCACTTTAATGGAAATGAGATGCGTGAACAAGTCACAGTGCTTGCAGATAGGTCCTGTGCTAACCATCCAAGAGATTCCACTCTACTTCATAAAGTGCTCTTACCACATTCTCTTTCTGCCTAGCAGACAGAGCACCAAGTGCCACATGCCTGCATGTTTACAACAGAGGAGATGCCCACAGTGCCATCAGTCAGGCTGAGAAGTATCACAAACACCCACAGGTTAGCCAGCGAATCCTTCACCAGATGTGGCCCACAGCGTCAGACTCAAGTGCTCTTTCATTGCATAGGAAAGAAGCAATACTGCAGGGTTCTTTAGTCTTACAGTCTAGGGCATTAAAAATCCCATGGCTTCAGGATGAACAGAGCTTTTAGATTTTTTTTTTTTAAAAGGATATTAATATATTGTGTAAGTAGTTGCTTTAAGAGATCATAAGGATTGATATAAACACTCTTTGAGACTTTATATCAACAATCTTACTAAATAAACATTAAAAGAATGATCAAGCAGAGGTTGAGGCAGATATTCAGACACCTAAATACGGATATAGGTGTTCACACAGATTCTGAATCAACAAGGAACTCCCACAACTAAAAAAAAATGCTGTGATAAAGACAGCTGCAGCAGGAAAGACTTCTAAAGAATTACCTGCGCTTTTCAAGATTATGTGAATTGCCCCATATACCAAATAGCCAATCAAAATGATCAGAAAAACCACTAAGCCAAAGAAATACCAGCTTTACCACTTCTGATATGTGCTGATGTGTGTCAGAACTCATTTTGCCACCCCCAGGCACTTGTGCGATGTCTCAGACAGACAGGAAGTATGCACATGGTTTCATCTCTGGTTAGAGCTCAACTTACCATACTAATTTTAAAAATACTCCGTACACAACTCCGCTCAGCAACAATCTGTTCACTTCTTTAGTTTTAAAAGCTCAACTGTTGCAGTCAGTCCCCACTTCCTCTCAACAAATTATGTAGGCCAAAGCTGGCTGCCTTGTCCTTATACTCACTGCTCTGAAATCCTGCAATCTTGTGGCTATTAGAGCTGTGGGTTTTTTTAGCCTCAAAGGCACCCCATTACAATGGATTAGAATTTCATAATGCATTTTTCTTAGTACTTAAAAAAAATGGTAACATAGCTTGTAGTTAATACAGCTGCTTATTAGATTTCCGAAATGGCAATATTCATAATGCTTTATCTCTGCAAAGGAACAGATGGAATAGGCCCTTTAGTTAAATTCAGGAAGGGAGGAAGGGAAAACGGGGGCCAAAGAAAAAGGGATCTTACTTTAAGTGAGAAGTTACTAACATACATACTTTCCGCTGTATTTGCAACCCAAAATACACAACTACCTGGATAAGAAAATATAAATGTTTTGTGTAGAACTGTATGAGCTGACAAATGGCAAGAAGCAAAACATCACAACAGCCCAGAATGCTACAGAACCTACAGGAAACTTCTAAAAATATAAGTGCTTTAAGACCTACCCGGTACAAGAGCATATGGCCTCTTTATGCTAGAAAGCTATTCAAAAAGAGGTGTTCTAAATGCAAGTCACATTCATTTATTTGCTTTCTCCTGGTAACTTTGAATGATCATCGCGATGCAGTTTTGATCATTATGCAAAGTTAGAAAATCAGTCTAGTAAAACAGGTGGAACCTATTCACTCCTATAAGAACAAAGACAGGAACACTAAGATAAATATTCAAAAACCTCTGTCTCCCTGCAGAAAACAACAAAAAAAGTAGCCATCAAAAATTAATCCAATAAAATGCGTTTAAGTAATCAGAGTTGGTGACAGCCACTGCCTACACCAAGAGTAGTTCTTAATTTCTGAAACTGGGAAGGGTGGGGAGGAGTTGTATGCTGCTAGATGCTCAGCACGAGCAGTTAAGCAGATGGTGTGTTCTTCCGTATTTCTTTTGTGAGTTGAATTAACAACTCACAAGCATAAAAGGGGAAGGCTTTGGCCCTTCAAACTCAAATCTATGTGAATGATGCCTCTCCCTGTCCATCCTCCATTTTGCATCCGTTCTGATACACCTCCAATTAAGGGCTAAAGTGATTCAACTCACCAATTCAACACACAGCACCTTGTTTCTGTTACTTTTGCTAAACTAGTTTTCTTTCACTTTAGTAAGTTGTATCATTTCACTGTGTGATCAAACACCAGAGCTAAAGCACAAGAGGTAAATCAATGGGTAAATTGGCAGCCTCAAACTACAACATGAAGTAGCACTCCATAATAATTTCGAATTTGTAAGGTTTCTGCAAAAAACCTCAAAGAAATTTCAACTCAGAAAAGAATCCTTTTCCCCACCATTTCATATATGTGTGTGATAGCATTTTCAGTACTTACCTTTTCATTGCACTCTAGATCTCCAAGTTCTTTTTTCCCAAATTCCAAAAATTAAATGTATGAAGCCCCTAGCTGGATGAGGAAGGTGACAATTCCCGTGCTACCTTTTTTTTTTTTTCTTTTAAATGACTTGGTAGCCAAGCTAAGTGTCTCTTCTTCAAATGATCTTGGGGTCAAACAAACAGCTTTCAGTCAAACATCTCCACTAAATCCCTGAAGTGGCTTTAAACTGGCTGAAAGCACTTCAGCACTGGCATATATGCAAGGTCAAAGAGAAGTTTGTATTCAAAGTCTAATCTACTTGGATAGCACTCAAAAACCCAGTTTATGTTAAGTTTTATATCCAGCCCACGTTGTTTGCAAACAAAGCAGGTATTAGTGATTTAACTGACCATTCTGTAAGGATAGACTGTTGATTTTTACAGGGAATTAGCAAAGCACCATTACCACTAGATGTTTTTGTAAAATAAGAAGTCCTGTTGTAAACTGAGAACTAATTTTAAGATTAATTTCAAAAATGTCAGAATTTCCCACAAAACAGACACCCCACTTAATTCAATTTATGAACTGGATCAGTCCAGTGGAAAAAAAATAACACTCTTTGGTTTGACAGTCCAGAAAATGTGACATTTAATGATAGGGCTACAGATAATTTGCACCAAGATGATGACCCAGTGTCGAGATAGTCTTTAAAAGGCCTTCAAGGAGCAGAGATCTATAGCAGAACAAGAAAATTATCCAGAACCACACAGCTGATTGCTCACAAGAAGTCACTGCCTTGCACAGGGAAGCATAAACCCTAAATCCATTGAGCTTAACAGCAATGGCAGACACTAAAGCACACTTGAAAACCTGTTTCAGATTACACAATACTGGCAAAGAGACTGAAATACAAGAAAACATATTCTTTCTGTGGTCTCATGGTCTTGCATGGGTTTAACCTGGGGATCCCATTAGCACCGTCTGACACAGCATATGCACTCACAAATTCACTACAGTTACAGGAACGTGAACATGCGGACTTTCCTCCCCCTTATGGAGCCTGACTTATTAAAAAATCAAGTAAAGAAAAGTTAAATATCACTACAAAGGTAAGTTCAGTCATTTACACCTCTGGCATTTAGTTTCTTCAGATAAATTCAGACTTGGTGGAGATACAGTGATTTAAGTCCCCACTTCAGACTACAGTAAATTAAAACCACACAGCACAAAGGTATCTTACCTACATAAAAAAGTTCTGTCCTTTCCACCAATTTGCCTTTTCCTTTTCGCCTGGCTTTTCTGAACAGGTTGTTTTCATCTCAGACAAAGTAAAAGGCCCAGATTTACTAAGATACAAATTCACTGAGATATAAACATAAGTAACAGAATCCGAAGATACAGTTCAGAATAGTCAAACCAGGCTCTCCCTTGCTTTCCAGTGACTTGCTCTGCAGAAATATCCTTAAGTTTCTCTGCTGGCTTCAGGAGATTTAGCATGCACAGACCAACAGTCTGTCTTCCTTTCTAACTCAGTGCCAGCAATAACTTTGAAGACTCTCATTTTGCAAACTAGCCAAACTGAAACACTTTTCATTTGTTTTGGGTTTTGGATGATGTTTGAATTCAACTAGATACATACTAATCCCTAGACTTTTCCTTAGGTTTTAGCACAAGTGAATCCTTATTTTTAAACATTTTGACAGATCTTCACTCCTGCTCTAAACTAGCCATTTATCCCTCACCAGTAACCTGCTGGACTTTTCTTTATTCCCTTTTTTGGGGGGAAAACATCACACAAGAGCTAACAAAACACAGCTTATTTGGATAAAACAACTAATACACTAAGAGTGCAATATTTTGGCTTAAAAATAGTGAGCCCTTGTATTTGGCTTTCCAGGAATTCCCTATGCAGCAATTACGCATTTGAAACAACTAATAGAATAGAATTGGAATGAAATTCAAAGGCAAGCTAGCCAACAAACTGAACCTTTTAAAGAACTGTAGGTAATTTCTAGATATTTAAATATATACATATGTGCTTTGGGGAGTGGTGTGGGAGTGTGTATATAAATAAGTGTTAACTTGATCACTATTACTTTTGCATCATAAATTTTTGAAATTAGAAACTACAAGTATTATCCTTTACAGGAATATCTATACTGGTCTCTGCCATGTCTTTGGCATGATACATTGTAGATGTATTTTTCAGTGTCCTACAGATTTCCCTTTCTTATGTTTTTTCCCTTTTACACTTAGCAAATATTCATTTTTCTCTCCACGCTCCCTGTGAAAAAGATTTTTCTTCATAATAAACAATTATTTAACATTGCATTTGTAAAGATACAAATAGCATACAGTAACTATACACATACAAAACATCACTGGTTCCTTAGGCTTAGATCAAACAGAAGCTATATTTTTACAACATGTGGAGCACAATCTTACAATCTTTGAACTGCCTGTAAATTTACTACAATACAAATATCCATCTGCATAATATCTTTCTTTTATGGAGATATGTAGATCTATCTTTACAGAAAGATATTACATCTTTAAAAATAGTCAATTCTTCAGCTTCCTCTCCCAGTAAATAAAAAGAGAAAGGGGGAAAAAAAAGACATAAAAATTTAGAGTACCTACAAGGTACAAAGAAAAAGGGAACTATGTATATGCAAATAAATATAATTACAAGGGATGGGTTGCATTAGACAAAGTTTTTCAGTGTTCTGATTTTCCCCTAATATTCTAATGGAGCTATAGGTCCCTGAATAAAGAACAAACCTGTTAAAAAGTTTTCTTAATCTTATCTTCAAATCTTCTTATAAACAGGCTAGAGAACCCACAGCACTGCATTAAAGACAATGATAAAGCAGCTTTTGGAGACAGACACAAGCAATGTTAGAGAGAAGCAAAGTATTAGCAATACTGTACACACACTTGCGCTGTGTAGAAGCATCCAAGCAGCAGAGGAACTGATTGAAATTAAATTTGGTGTGCCACTACTATAAAATGGTTTGTTAAGACTACAGAAAGCTCCCAGTCAAGAAGAGCAGACAACAGATTGGTTAAGATAGCTGTGGTTATTTTAACCAATTTATATGGTAACTATAATCAATTATAACCACATAACTAATTATCTGAGCCTGGAAGAAGGGAAAAAAAACAGAACAAAACCACATTATTTTCTGTTAAATCTCCTCATGTTTCTTACCAGCACCAATTGGGCCCCTGTTGTTACAAAAGATACCCACAGCCTTGTAGAACAGAGATGTCTTAACTAAGCTGGACACTCATTACCTAGGGCAGCAGAGAAATTAGTACAGCAAATAATTTACCTGAGAAAACTACAGCAAATTATAACTCATGCTGACAAGCAGACTACATCCATACTGGTACAGGTATCTCTGCACAACATGGCACTGTACACTTCCCAAGAGAAGCAGCAAAGAAGTGACACTGAAATTAACCCAACAAAAATGCTGCTTTCCCAAAACACAACACAAGGCTACCCACACCTCAAATCAGCTTTCGGTTGAGCTGCTATGGATGACATTAAATTTAAAGAGCCCTGCAGTGGCAGAATATACTACTGAATAAACTTTGTTTTCACTAATGCAATCCCCTTTCAGAAAACTGTAAACATCACTTCCCATAGTACACTTTTCTTTCAAATTGACAGTTCCTCAAACTATTAAGAAAGGTGTAAAGCCTCCCTCCACCAGCCAAGGTGTGAAAAAACAGCAACTTACTTGTATATCCCACTTTCCCCAGACGAATATAAAAAAAATGCCAAGACATATGTAAGTCAGTATAATTGTACATGGATTAAAAAAAAAGTTAGGACACAAATTTCAAGTCCCTAATTTTAATTTTTTTTGGCCTTATTTTATCATAAAAACTATGGTGTTCCTATAAGAATATTCTTCTATGAGCTAGTTTTACAAGTTTTTTAACTTGTAGGAATGTAATTCCTAACTTGTAGATATCTAACAAACATAAGCACACTATTTTCATACCTTTTATTCAATTTAACTACCCACAATACTTCAGTTTCTTTGGCTACTCATTGCTGCACCTGTTTCCAAAACATCTTCAGCTGGCTTAGCCTGTGACTAATGGCAGCCATTTCCAGGGAGTGGCTATTTAAAGAAAGATCCTTCCTCTGATTCCATAAAACTCTTAAATGTATTAAAGAACTGGAATAAAATTTTTAAAGTTACATAGGTGATAGAAGAGTCTGTTCACTGCTTTCAAGTGTGCTGAAGCTATTATGTAAAGCCTGGGTTTTTTTCTTACAAGTCTTTAAGCCTCTTATACTAAAACCTTCATTTTTTCAGCCTCTTTTCAAAAAGTAACATTTAGAATTACCAAAGTGAAAGAGAAAAAGTCTATCTTAAGTTTTACTTGATAGTCTTTTCCATGTCAACAATTCTACTGTTACTTTCCACATGAAATCTTGTTCTGTTCTCAAAAAATTGAACAAGAGGCACTCCAAGAGGTCTTTGGTTCCAAAGTTAATGCAGCATTTTCGCAATGCCTATCAATAAAATATCGTTGTCTCCATCAAATCAGCATGTTACAGTATCAACTTTGTATGTCAATGAAATTCTAATTAATTATATGTTTATGATCAATGTTTTTCCTACGAAGATAATTGAAGACAAATTCCGAAATACATAGCTTAAAGGATAAACCTATCCAATACGCCTCTATGACTAATCAGCCCACTGTAATATTTTCTTTCAGAGAAATATTGTCCATCACCACCACTAAAAGAGGAATATAAGTTAAAGCATGCTGGTCTTTCCAAGCAACTGATGTGTGCCCACATACTCGTGTACTTAGGTGGAATGTTGTTTCAGTGGACACAAAACTGTATTAAGAGAAACTGCCAGACAAAAGAAAATGCTGCAGTTCCTTTAAGACTAAGGAGTTTTCTTGTAAACACAAGTCCAAATTGCAGATTGCATTCAGGTATTGTAGTGCATTATTTCCTCCCTAAATTCAATTCTGAGCAAGCATAGTACGGATATCCCACTAGCGCAGTAAGATAGCAAAGTTCTGGAACTGTATTTAGATTTGTCTGGAATCAAGTACCTGAAGTTTACCATTTTCTTTCTGTTTAATATATATGTTTCTATGAAACACAATTTGCTTCCTCAAAATTCCAACTAAGTAAATACAATATACATAACTAGAGAAACTTGATCAGGCCAGCTCAAGTGTCATGAATGATTTTTATTCCACATAATAGATGCTACGCTTGATATTTATTGACAGACCATAGTTAAGATTTTATTACACCATTTCAAATGCTCAATAAGTGGAACTTATTGTTCGTCCAGTTAGAAATGGGCAGACTGTTCTTATTTTAATGAAAAACAAAGTAAGTGTAATTTTACTGATGTGAAATCAGTGCTACTGGATATATAAATAAGAACATTCCACTAATTTAAAACTGACCTACTACCATTTGAGTTGCTATCTAGATGCTACCAATGCCATGCACATTACCAATGAGAAAAGTCTGTCAGAGCAGGACATGCACCTATCTCTCACTGATTGATATATTATCATCATCATTATTATTATGCTGTCATCAAAAGAGAGTTTGTCTTACTATACTGAATATAACAAAAGCAGCTCATTCACTTTACTTGCACCTAGAAACCTAAGTAAGCCTACACTACTAAGTGTATATATGAATATGTATTTTGTATTATGCACAGTGTAACAAATAGCAGACTCTTTTAATACAGTGAAACACATTTAACTCATCAATCCAAACATTTTGGCTCCCATCAGGTAAAGTAAACTGGTATCAGAATATTAGCTCAACAATGTCAGAATTACTAACAAAGGAAAAGTCAGTTGCTGCAGACAGATATCTTATATACATACTAACACTTTCTGGAACTTCATGTTAAATTATTCCAGGGAACACACTTGGCAGCAGCCTTGGCAGCCCAACTCTAAAATGGATCAAGAATATCAGAATATATTTGAAGTGTGACTCTTTGCAGGTTTCAGCCCACGTAGGCAATACTGTACATCATCAGGTGGCACAATCTTTGTGCTACTTGATTTTTAGGAATGTAAAGACGGCACTCGTAATCTGTGAGTAAATGATCTGATCTGTCCAATGCGGCAGGAAAATAGGCATGAAGTTTCGTAAAGAAGACAAAGATACTACATGGTTGCCCAGACCATGTTCTATGTGTAAATGTATGTGGGTTGTCATTGTAAAGTTCTGAAGAGCACCTCAGAGTGAAATCTGCATTTACAAAATGGAAATGACTCAAAGCTGAATTATTTTTGTCTCTGTTACAGGTAGCAAGGTATTGGTACATATCATACTTTGATTTTCAAACAATAGTGCAGTCTTATTTATGCTTAAGTATTTCACTGTGTACCTTGATGCACATCTAGCAGGACAACCTAAAGAAACTGAAGTGGAAATTTATAAAATTATTGCTATGCTTCCAAAAATGCATTTATATTTATGGGAGCACAAAGCCTATGAATTCTATATATATTATTTCTAGTTCAGTGATGTAATTTGAGGTAACATTCATTTAATATCACAGCAACATCTATCTTTCAATAAGCAAAGCAGTAAAATAAGCTAAAAAGTGAAAACACATATTCCATTACAAATTCCTGAATTCTGAAATGATGGTATAACATGTACTCATTTCCAAAATGTCTCAACCTCTTATTATTTCTCCCAGGAAATAAATGTACATCAACCTAATTGTCATAGCATTAACAAAAAGATTAAACTAACACTCTTTCACTTAACACTCATACAGGATATTGGAAAGTCTATCTTCCACCATTCTAAATTAATTTAAATTATTCTTTGTGATACTTAGAAGAATGTATTCCACATTTGTTTTTACGAAAACATGAAGTGGACTATATCAAATCTCTTGTTTGTACATTTAGCACTTGCAGTCTGCTGTTGAGAGGATAGCTGAAATTAGGAAGGAAAAAAATTATCAGAGTGGATCAGATTGCCCTGCCACAAACTGAAACAATTTTTTTTCAGATCAGAAGAGAATGTGAAAAAACAAATTACTCCCTACTACATTATTTATTACTAGCTGAAATCCTGCATCACATACACTTGGATCTGAATTTTGCTTAAGTCAAATCCCATTTCCCAAATCCCATTTAGAAGGATTGTGTAAACAATGAAGAATAATAAGTTAGAAGGGCATCTAAGGGGGAAAGGATCACAGATAAAAGCTCAGGGAGAACTCAGGTTCTTGGAAAGTAAGATAAGAAATCTCATCCAAATTTTAGCATTAAGTTTCTGGTAATAAGCAGAAAATGTCATACACCTCACTCTACCATCTCCAACTGGTATTAACACCCAACTGCCAGTAAGTCTCCACTTGTCTACCTATAAATATATGGGCCTTCTTAACATGAAAAAATAAAGAAAAAAACCAGTTTGACTTCTCTTCCCCAAATTATCATTTTCTATTGTTTTGATTTGGAATAAAGGTAGCACAATTGTTTACATCTTCTACCCATTGATAAAAATACCTATTGTTGGAATGTATTGTTAACATGTGTATTAGTCACATGAAGACTGTCACCTTTACAATATAGAAATCTGATGTCTATAAATATTTTTCTGCAGAAAATTTTAATATCACCTGTTTCTCTAATTCAGGAAGAAAAAGACATAATTGTTGTTAATGGTATTCTTTCCAAATACTGAATAAAACTTGGAGGGGGAGAGGAAGCAGAGGAGGGGAAGCAAAGTTTATTTTGGCCTCCTTAAAAAATACTTTTTTGTCTGAGACCAACTCTTCTTTAAAACCTCTTCATCTTTTGAAATCAGTGTTTACCATATGGAAAATTAAATTTTATTCATCACCTCCAAGGTACAGCATCAATTCCATTTAATCTTTTCACTCAACACCTTCTAGAAAACATGGACTTCAAACCGATAGAGAAGTCCAGCATTCTAGCTAGCAAGCAGGCATAGTAAAACCTCTAGGGCAATTTCACCTGCAGAGAGTTTATAAAGTGTTTAGCCTGTAAATTGGTAACTCGGCAGAGGGATGCAGAAGAATGTGTGTTCACAAGCAGTTTAAACTGATCCAAATCAGTCTTGCTGCACTTCTGCTTTTGTCTCCTTCCTTCCTCTGCCAGGGATCAGCCAGGATAGGGACTGGCTGCAACTGAAGAATAGATGTATCTGATTGTTTCTTAATTTCAATATAGTTCCATGTACTCTGGGACCACATAAATGGACTGCTAGCACAAAAGACAAGAATAAACAGATAGGAGTGGAAGAAGGATACAAGACTGCATTCTTCCATAACCATACAAGCTTCATTTGACAACCTACTTATGAAACCAAATCCTTTGCTATAGGTTGTTTGGGGACAAACCAACAGATTAAACAATAAGAACAGTGTTGTTCATCAGTTAGTCCAACCTGGGTGATCTGCTCTGGATGTTTGTACTCACACTTAGCTTAAATGACAACTGATGAATGCTGTCCCTAAGTAGGTACTCCTTAAGGTGATCTGCCTAAGTCACCATCAAAGAATACATTTGGGACTTCTTGATACTAAAAAGTCTTTTCCTTAGCATACTGACTACCCTCTTCACTGGAGAGCACATAGAGCCTCAAAGAAGTAACTCCAGGTTAACTGGTGATTACGACTGCTTTTGCTCACAGTAATGAAAATGCCTTATCATAGTTCAGCATGATGTTTCTGCTTAGCTCGTAAGAAAATCTTCTTCATAGTGTTCCCAACAAGTTCAGGAACCCCCAAAATAGTGCTCCACGTTCAATTAATTGATATACAGTCACTCAGGAAGTCACTGTCACACAGTGGTTGTATACAATGCAGGCAAGTCACCTCAGTCCTAGTTTTCTACAGGTAACTCAGCAACACCCTCCACCACCCTGCTCTGACATCCTCACAACTGGCTTTCCAGAGCTTGCTTACAAACTCTTCTTGCTAAACAGGTCATGACTGTTTTATAGTCTGCCCAGCCAAAAAAAAAAAAAAAAAAAAAAAAAAAAAAAAAAAAAAAAA
>VWZF01003842.1:845441-1035070 GCA_013396755.1 Sclerurus mexicanus
GGGCAGCGCGGCGTCCTCGGCGCTCGGGCTCGCCGCTTCTAAAATGGCGCCCGAGAGCCGGCGGCGCGGCGCGGAGCGGAGCGGGCGCGCCTGCCGCGGGGAGCTCCGAGCGGGGTCGGCGCTGTTGGCGGCGCTGTTCGCGGGCGGGAGCGCGGCAGCTCCGTGCGCTCCGCGGAACGTGAGCTCTCACCGCGCTCCAGCGGGGGCTGCCCGCCCTGCGCGGCGTTCCTGCTCGCTTACAGCTGCAAGCCCCGTTCAAGCGGGAGCGCGATCCCAGCAGCGGCACGTTCTTCCGTCGCTAGGGTTGGAATTGCGGCGTCTTCGGGGAAAGTGTCTGGCTGCCCTGCCGCCTGCGGGAAGCTGGACAGCCCCGGGTTGGGTGCGAGGGTGTTGTCCGGTGTCAGCCTGGGAAGGGTTGTAAACAGGAGTCCGCTAGTTAAAATAGAAACGTGGACTAGTGTCCAGGTTACGTTTGGGTTAAGGTTTTTGGTGGCCTCTCCGAAACAATACACATTCAACTACGTTTTCTGCGTATTCGTTCTGAAACAGACCTTTCCACTCCTGCGCCCACCCATACAGTTCTGTGATGGAGCCGATTTAAGAACTTTCTGGATGGTTCCTTTTGCACTACGGCTCTCTGTGTCTTTGGTGGTTGCCTTTTATTTTCTGTGTAACTGCACTGTGACTGGAGCCACTGAGATGATGCCGCTTTTTTAAAACACCATCTGTATGTTTAACCTGGACTATTTCAGTGATTACATTCCCCTAGTTGGGAGGGAGGAAGAGAATATTCTGCGGAACGGGATGGAAGGAATGGGGTGAGAAGCTGTTTTGCAAAGTTCCAAAGGGAGGGTTTTTTGTTGACATGTAACCTAGAATTAATACTGCATTCATCCTCTCTTAAAAGCTCCTAGACCCAGATCACAGCTTCAAATATCGCTTTAGAGTAATTCCAAATTATGGATGCTCATGTCACCATCTTGTTCTTGTGTCGTGTGTGTGTTTTCAAAAAGATCATTAGAGAGAAGGGTTGTCATGGTCCAAAAGATAGTTGTGTGGGCTCTGTTGTGATCGCATGGCTGTTCTGTATGCTCATGTGAGGATACTGGGAAGTAACTGGAAGAATAACTTAGTCATGCATATCAATTGAAATGGAGGAAGTCTATGTGCTGATTTAAAAGGTAAAATGGCCTTAACTGCTTTAATCCTATGAATAAGCATACATGTAATCGATTCTCGCGCACTAACAAAAGGCTTTGTGTTCCCTTTCACTTATTGTTTAACTCCTGGCACTTTCACTTTTTATCCGGAGATGGTGACTGAGATCTGGTCTCTAAATGTCTTCACTGAGAAGTCTTTCTGCAACAGTGTAATTCTGTAACAAATTGTTCAGGCAAAAACTTAATATCAAGGAATTCCCAAGTGTGTCATATGTGATGATTTTGTGCAAAGAGCAGTAAGATTGCAAATCTCATATCATGATATTTTTGCTTACAGGCCTTTGTAACAAATTTTATGTACATGTTTCTTTATCAAGTGTCCTTCTCTTTGAATAAGTTTGGGGGAGGTTCTGCTTACAGTTCTTGTTTCAGTGGGTGTGTTAGACATGTAGCTGGCTGATGAATACAGGCTGTTTTTCTTTTTCCTTGGCAGAGATTACCTAAAACGTCATTTCATGGTAGCAATATAGAAAAATTTAACTGTAGTGATTGAAGCTAAGTTACTGTCTGCTCTTTGTTCATTAGAGCTCATTTAAAAAAAACTAAATCTTTGCACTTGTGGCAGAAGTGACTGACTAATTTTCTGCTGATAAGCCATATTTCAGGTAGACTCCTGTTGTTTTGTGCAGAAAGAGGCAAATATTTGGGTTGATGCTGTATAATACTAGTGAATTTCAAGTTCTTTGGGGATTCTGAATGTTGTCTTGGCGTCCTACAGACAGGCAAGAGACCTAATTCCCTGAGGGAGGAGGAATAAGTTTAATACGTACTTCTGAGCGGAAACTTTTACAGGAGAGCACTTCCAATCCTAACATGTCTTCTCAGCTCAGTTGGATAGCTAGACACTTAATTCTGTCACCATCTGTGTGGCTTTTTGACAAATAATAGTCACAGGGGAGTTGTTAGTTTATATTTATATCCATCTCTACCAGATTCTTTCTGCTTAAAACATCTGGCAGTGTATTCTGATAATCTTTTTACTTTTGCTTCCTCACTGAAGTTCTTTGAGACTTCTCCTTTATATGTAAGGGTACAGTTTGGCAGTGCTGGTTAAAAGCAGTTCCTGTCCCTTAAGTTACACCAACAAGCTGGTAACAAAATAGGCAGTCAAGGATGTTGAATCTGATACAGATTACTGCGTGGTCTGACTGCTAGTTGTGCTGGCACACCATGGGATAGGATGGAACGGCTGTACTGCTTATAGGTGGCATCACTGCTTAAAAACTGTGCAAAGGTGTCCCAAAAGGTGCAGTCTTACAAGCATTTGGTTGGCAACCATGTTTGCTTCAATTGCCTTTCTTGCCCCTGAAGTGCCAGTACATTTGATGAACATAAGCAGGGAAGCAAATAGATCCAAACCTAAGCTTGGACAGTAGTTATTAATGCCGATCAGTTCCCCAAGTATGGACTGCTACAGATGCTTATGGGTTTGGAGGGTGAGAGTGGGAGGAGATAGAAACTGGTTGAGCTATACTGAAAGGGAAAGGTCATGAATATTGAGGAATAGCACCTTGTCCAAGTAGCTTAAGAGGAAACAGTGATCGTGATGCTGATCTTTCTGAGCTTTTGTTGGGAAAATATTGCTGAATTATTTTGAGCAAGTGTGGAACATAGTTTCTGTTCATGTTAACTGTTCCCCTTAATGTACCTACATTAAAGATGCATCAGTTCATATGTCTAAATATCACTGTAAAACAGTTACTTTCGTGGATACTTGTTCTGTTTTAATGCCTGCCACAATTAATTTCCATGCAGCTGTTTGCTCACTCCCCACCACCCCAGTGGGATAGGGAGGAAAGTCAGAAAAAAGTAAAACCCACGGTTGAGATAACAACAGTTTAATGTTTTTAAAACGTAAAATACAATAATTAGAGGAATAAAACCCAAGGCAGACAAGTGAAGTACAGTACAAATTGCTCACCACTGATTGACCAGTGCCCAGCTCAGCTCCAAGCAGCCATCAGTGGCTCCTGGCCGACTGCCCCCAGTTTATATACTTGGCATGATGTTCTATGGTATGGAATATCCCCTTGGCCAGCTTGGGTCAGCTGTCCTGGCCATGCTGCCTGCCAGCTTCTTGTGTACCTGCTGCCTGGCAGAGCATGGGAAACTGAAAAGTCCTTCACTTAGAGTACTACTTAGCAATAGCCAAAACATTAGTGTGCTATCAACAGTGTTCTCACGCCAAGTCCAAAATGCAGCACTGTACCAGCTACTAGCAAGAAAATTAGCTGTATTCTAGCCAAAATCAGGAGAATAATTTACATAACTATTCACTTGCTTCAGGGGAAGAAAAGTAAGTCCTTCGCAGGATACTAGCAAAGTAACAAATGGTGCTGAAGTAGCATGAGACTTTATGCTACTGCTGCAATTCCTGTCTTAAAATTACATGAGAAGAATTGTTTTGAGCTGCTGCATCTGCAGTGCAGCAAGGAAGGCTAGAGGTGAAAGGACAGAAAACCTATTACAGAAAACAGTCTAAAAAAATGCAGATAGAGATGACCAAAAGTATGTGAATTGAAACTTAATCAATAGGAAGTTGTTGAGCTCTATAGGTTGTGGATCCTAAAAGATTTATCATAGGAGTCTTTTACATCTATATTGTGTGGGAAAGTGTGTAAAGCTGTCTGTATGCTTAAATGCTGGTAAGGAAATGGTATTTCTGTTCTGGCTTCTAAGGTAGGACAGAGGAATTCTATCAGAAGACTGAAGCTAGTGTTCTATAGCTTTCCTCAGTCTGAGGTGTATTTTCTGCTCTTAGGCATCTCTACTTTTGTATGGGGAAAGCATTTAGGAAGATCTAATCAGATTAGACATTTGAGGTTTTGTATGTGTGTCTTTGTATGAGTTTATATGTGTGCTTTTGTGTGTGTCTTTAAAGACTTGAAGTGGAGCTTCGTTGTTGTGAATGGTAATGTTTGAAATACCTTATCAGCTAAACCCTCTAATACATATAAAAGACTAAACGAAGTCTAGGAGTTGATTTAAACCACTCATGAATAATTAAAGAAAACTGTATTCAGTACATATGCGTGTTTCTTTTCTAAATGACATCCAAAAACCTTTCATATACTGGAGCTACTATTAACTGAAAGTGTGTGCAAAACTGGAGTATTTGTACCTAACCCAGAAGTCAGCTGACTTTTTAATTATATGCATCTATTGTTTACTTCCCTAAATTTTGATCTAAATAATGTTAATAATGCTTTCTTTAACAGTGACCTGCCTCTTAGGAAATAAAGAAATGGATGGGATGGATGAAACATCTAAAAGAATCCTAGAGCCTTACCAATATTTACTTCAACTACCAGGCAAGTTTCTTTGTAGTGTGTTGTTTGCAAATATCAAAATTGGTTTTATAGCAATTTTTGTCTTGGGAAGTATAAGCCAAGAAGTTTATCCATTCTTGATTTGTGGATTTAAGAGTAATAAAAAGTAACACTTTTCAATATTTGTTCTTTTCTTTCTTCCTCCTGTAGAACCACCCTCTTTAGTGAGATTGGTACAATAGTTCTTGAGTCTGTTTGTAGTGTAAGTAGTATTTCAATGACTGTTGTCCGCTCAGAGTAGCTGATTTGTTACTTCTAATAACTGATAAGGGCAAGTACTGAAGACTTAATCGTGTCCTTAAACTCAGGGTTGACAATGTTTTGTTGTTTATCTGCTTGATGTACTGAAACTCGGGCAGGTTGTGGGTTTTGTTTGGGAGTTTTTGTTTGGGGGTTTCTTTGGGTTTTGGGTTTTTTTTTGGTTGTTGTGGTTTTTTGTTTTTTTTTTTTTTAATGGTGGGTTGTTTTGGTTTTTGAGAGTTTTTTATGAGCTTGTTTCTCTTGTGTAATTTATTCTCCATGATATGGGTAGAGCCAGATTTTATGGCCAATTTCAGCTGTCCATGGATTGCTTCACTTGTCAGAGGTTCAGCCAGTCCGTGTGTACTATCAGATTACTAGCAATACATTCACATGAGGTTTTTAGCCTTGAACAGTACCTACATAGAATTCAGGAAGCAGTTTGATAGCAAACTACTGTGTGCATATAGCCCTTGGAAGTCTCTGACTAAACAGATTGTTTGCTGTGACCTTTACTTGTATGCCTAAAGTGTAAGGAAGGCCATACAAGCTATCAAAGTGACTAACTTTGTGAAAATACTGGCAGAACAGCTTTGTCATTAAGACTATTGCATAATTGCCTGGTTGCCTTCCATCCAGCTTATATTGCATGTTGGTAGAGTTAAGGAAGATACAAAATATGGGTAAATGTTAAGGTAACTAATCCTGATCAAAATTACATTTGATCAGGGTAGAAGATTGTCTGCCTAGACAAAAGTAGCATTGTAAATCACAGGCACAGTACTAAGTGGCTTTTAAACATCTGCAACAAGACCTGTATATCAGCAGGGTGGGCCCTGTGGCTCCTAATTCATTATACCTATACATAATGAAATTCATTATTAATCTCTACAAATATCTGGGATTTTCTTGCTTACATTAGTGATTTCATTTGACTTGGCAGTTAGCACTCAGTTAAAAACTAAGAAAACGAAAGAATTTGGCAGGCGTATGCCTTTTTAATGTCAGAAAGCTCGTTTCCCACTTCCTCACATGTATTCCTTTTGCCTATATTGAACTGGTGGTGGTCTTTCTAAAGAACTGCCTTGAGAATGAGTTTATGCTATTCCAGACAGCTTTCCAAGACTTGGTCCTGAAGAAATTTACTTTTCTCCAACAGCATTTTTAAGTGTACTTTGGTTAGATTATCTCATTAACCAAGGTATGTTGTAGCATCTCTGCATTGTTAGCTGCTAATTATTTTTAAAGTTATTGTAGGTACCAAGAAAAAAGGGTCATCTTCCTAGTAGGAAATGTACAACAGGCACAAAGTACCCAAAAAAGCTTCTATAGGCAAAGGTGATTGACTAATACCTCTTCAGTTAGCTTTCACTTTAAATTATACATCTCGGGTATTTAACCTTCCTACTTTGAGTCCTGTGGCTAACTTCCTCTATTTTGTGAGTTCCGCCCTAATTACTGTATACTGGTGGCTTATGTAATATTGCACTTCCTGACAGTGCAGGTGTTTTATATCCTGTCCAGCTAAAGAATCATAAATCTGATAGTCCACTTTACCATGTTGACTTCTCATTAATGTAGTTTGTTTTGGAGAAGGTGAGAGACAACGTACACTTATCTCTGTGCAGTAATGGAGGTGTGACTCAAAGGGGAATACTTTTAAACTAGGCAGATGAAAGTGATGTACCTGTGGAAAGCTTGTATTGAGTAATAGGTGCAGCAGTGAGGGTTCACAACCATATAGCTGGGTGTTTACTGTTTTTGAAACACCGGTGTTGCTTCAAATCAGCTGTGCCAACTACAAATCAGTAGGAGCTAGTTACATGTGTGAACCTTGGAGTCAGTATGAGCACCAGTGCTTGGAAAGAGGGGAAAAATGGGCGTATAAGTGCTGATCATAACTAGAGTGGAGCCTAAATGATGCCCTAAGCTAATCCAGCGAACTGTTGCTGAAAGAAACAGTTTCATTCTATCCTCTGTGCTTCTGGTAGTATTCTCCTGATGCTTGATTTTTGCCAGTTTTCAGCTTGCTAGTCAAATTATTAGGTAGTACCAATCACCTAACCTGTGAAAAACTTGGCTAGTTAATCTCTTGTCTTGTTAGTGAGCTGACACAAGGGTAGGGACAAGGAGCTGTTTCTGTGTTGGATCAGTTTGGGCTCTGAGGGGCTTTTGCGGAAAGCTTGACTGAGTGTCAAATATGCACGCTTACAGCTCTACAGTAGTCCAGTTGCTTATCTTGTAAGACTAGTTAAACAAACTCTCCAAGTGGTTTAGTAACCTATGATTGAATGAATTTAGATACATATCAAACTTTGTTTACATGAAAAGGGATTGTGTAACAGTATTAAGATTGGGAGGAGGGGAGGGAAGGTGCCTGCTAATGTTGTCTATAGTGTAAGAACAAGAATTTTTATAACTGCTAAGGATTAACCCCTCAATACAAGGAGTTGATTACTCTGTTTCCCAGTACTGAAATAGGACTTTCAATGGTAACAGTTTAGGGATGATAGGTAAAGTAACCTTGTATATTTCTTTGCCTTCCAACTGCACTGGAATGGGGAAGCTACTGGGCTTAAGATATTTATACTACACTGCTATTTTAACTGCTAGTATGGTAATTAATGGCTATTCCTTCTTTAGCAGAAGTTATTGCTAGGGAGAAGAATATACATTCTGAAACAGTAACTTTTCTTGTAAAATCTCATTGTAGGAGAACATTGCCATCCTAATTTTTAGAGTTGTTCTAATTAATCTAGTATTCTGTCATTTAGTCTCATAAAGTTGCAGGATTGACTTTCACAAATTTCATTGTGGTTTATCTCAAAAATGGCCTGATTCATACATGGGGTGAGTTTTTATTTCTCACTGTCTGAGTTAACAGCAGTAGCTGGGTTGTGAAGCGCTAAGGAATATATGGGATTTTCATTGCCATAAAACAGATAGAGGCAACAGCTTGCTGTTCAAAGGGGTAGATTCTGATCCCTTTCACGACTGTGCGTCTTCCCTTTCATGTCCTTCTGGTCTTGGTTGCAGTCTTTCCTGGGCTTGTTGAGCAAGCTAAGCAATCAAGACTGGCTTTTGTTGTTCAGCTTTTTTCTGCTGGGTTGTTGAACTTGACCAGCTTGGCGAAGGAGTTAAGCACCACAGGGCATGATCCTTACCACTGGCACAACTACACCTGGCACATCAGAGGCCTCAACCTGGGCCAAGTTGTTGATGAAGGCTTCAGCTCTCTAGATACTGAACTGCAAGGGTGCCTGGGGGCACCCACTGGCCAGAAGCAGGTGATATCACTGCCCTTAAAAGGTGCATAGTGGTGGAAAAACTGTGTTTCCAAGCAAAGGAGCAGTGAAAGGAGGTCAGCAGGCTTGTACAGCATCAGAAATAACAAAAATTCCAAGACACCTACAGATTCAAGAGTCTGAAACCTCCAGGTATATTGAAGAAGAGGTAGGAATAGTCTGTGCATATCAGGTTGGGAGATGGATCCTCCCACAGTGGTGAAGGCTGGGAACTGGGGAACTGATAGCTTCTGGCATCAGGAGAAAGATTCCTGTTCCTTGAGCAGATGTGCAGTTGCCACATAGTTTCAGTATATTGAAAGAAGACACATGGCTGGAAGTTCTGTATAGCTCTTTTAGAACTTAAATGATTCTATGATTTTATACAACGAAGCATCAGAGCAGAGCCTGGAGCAGCAGCAAGTGATACTAGTGGAAACACTGACTCCTGAAAGGGTTGAAGACTTCCACATGTGGTTGTGTGTTAGGGAGGTTTGATGTTTCTTCACCTGTTACTCAATACAAGCTTTCATCTGCCTAGTTTAAGAGCAGTATTCCCTTTTGAGTCACGCCTCCATTACTGTTGTTTCTGGATCTTATGGAAGACTGCCAAGGTGTATTTCACCTCTAAAATACTTAACCTTGCAGCTCTTCTATTTGAGCACTAATGGATATAGCAAGGGGGTGCCTAAAGCTTATCAAACAAGACTGTCGCTTTTGAAATGAGGGTCAAGGGCACAGAAAGCCAAGTGGCCTTTTTCTGTGATCTTCAACCCCCTTCCCTCACCATTGAGAGGAATAAACAGATACTGCCTGTCAACAACTAGCTAGTTGCGCAGCTCATAGTAATAGCAGAGCTTTGTGTCTCATGGCCTTGAGATTCCCTTTGTAGAGCAAGGACTGCCATGAGGAGATAGCATCCACCTATCCAAGTCAGGGCACAAGTGTCTCTGCTAAAAGACTGAGCAACATGATGAGAAGGGGCTAAACCAGAAATGACAGTAGAAGAAAATGACTACACACAGTCAAGTAAAGAATTAGTGAAGTTGTGAACAAAGGTTACAGGCTGATTTGAACAAGAGACGCCTTGTAATCTCAGAGTTGAAGGCAAACCATCCCAGCACTCCAAGTACAAACAGAACAACATGATAGGGGGAGCTCTCACTTTTACTGGGGAATCTGCAGGACTGTATGCCTCTCTGAAGTACCTCTATGCAAATGCATATGTTATTGGGAATAAACAGGAGGAGTTAGAGATTGGCATGCAGTTACAGGGTGGTAGTTTTATTGGGGTGTCTGATCTGTGATAGGTCACACAGCTAGGATGCTGCAATGGATGGATGTGGGATGCAAGGAGTGGGAGTAACCTTTTATGTGAAAAAGCAGCTGAATTGCATGGAGGTCTACTGTCTGATGAGCCTGCTGAGAGTTTGAGTTAAGATTGGAGGGCAGATTGATAGGGGTGACACTATAATGAGTCTACTATAGACCCCCTGAGCAGGAAGAAGCAGATAAAACCTTCAGACAACTGCAAGATCCTTCATATTTAGAGGCTCTGATTCTTATGAGAGACTTTAGTTACCTCACTGTTTGGTAGAAGAAGCAACACAGCAGGACTCAGGCAATCCAGGAGCTTTCTGGAATGCATTGATGACCTCTTGCTACCACAGGTGATCAAGTAGCTGATGAAAGAAGGCATTATGCTGGACTTCACAGTTAGAAATAAGGAAAAATTGGTTAGGACATGAAGGCTGGAGGCAACCTTAGCTGCAGTGACCATGGGATATTGGCATTCAGGACTGTGAGAAGGAACAAGACAAAAATCACGATCGCAACACTGGACTGGTTAATCCTATTTTGAACAGGGAAGTTAAGCTAGAGAATTCTGTCAGTGACCTTACTCTGTCACAAATGGCTGCCTAGGTTAAAAGTGTTTATGCCTGCTCTTTTTCCTTGTCTTCCTGCAGTTTACTTCAGCTGGTTGTAGTGTTCTTGTAGCTTCTCGGGGAGGTCTGCTTGGGGACTTCATCCATTTAGTTTTAATCCATCAGAGAACGCAGCTAAATGTGCAAGTGTACAATATAACATAGATAACATGGGGGCTTGCTTCCTTCAGAAGGGCAGTGCCCCCTTTCTCTGGTCCTCGGCATCTGCTGCTCACCCTGTACTGACTCTGGCAGATCCGCTGCATAAGCTGACTCAGTACATAAAGCTGGCAGAAAGCTAACATAGCAAAAAGCAGAGTTCTCTGCTGGGCAAATGAGTTGAATTAGCTTAGTGAGGCTCTAATGGGGGCTAGGTTAATAGTCCCTCTGCTTTTTCCCATGCTGTTCTAGCCCTTTTATGTACCCTCTCTGTAAGTGGGGTGCTGCCTTAAGGGCATAATTTATTGTTACTTTAATGCAGCAAGAGTGAAGAAATGCTAACCAGGAGCCTGTCCACAGCTGGAGGTCTGTGATTTTTGGGTCTTCCCTGTCACAAGAATAATTGTGTATAAAGAGAGTAAGTTGGCTGGTTTTTATTATTTTTAATTTTTTTTTTTTAAATGGGAAGCCTCTCATCTGAAGAGGTGGAGGGAATGTCCTCAGTACACCTTTAATCTAACTTGATATTTTTTTTAAGGATAAAACTTTAACATTCTTATCTGCAGAAGAAATTTCATCAGAATGAATCTCCTACGTTTTGACTCTTTTTTTTTTTTTCCCCTCACCTTTTCCACCCAGCATTACTAAGGAAAAAAGCTGTTGATTTAGGTGCTGTCTGATTTAGGTAATATTGGGTAATAATCTTAGGCAGATTGGACCAAATGCATCTAGCATAGCTTTAATAAAAGCTTAGTGCAGTAATGTCTATTATTATAGCTTTATACAGTAGGTGGAGCTTCTAATTTTGGATTTTAGGCCTCTGTTCTTCAATTTTACAATAGCCTGCTTAGAATAATTAACAGAGCAGTGACATCTGACAGTGAAAAAACTAGATAATTCTGGCAGTGCTCCTTTTAATTTTGTCCTAGTGTCCCTGTATTGTTGTCTTGTCTAGTTTGGGGAGAGGAGAGGTGTGGCAAGGAATGGAGTCTTCTGCCTCTAGGCTTTAGAGACCTGTATTAGAGAGGTTTGGTCTTTTGCCATCATAGTGTGGCTGCAGGCAGTAAATGTGCATACAGAAAATTGCCATACTATCACATAGACCAGGGAAGATTGACTTCAGAACAAGATCAAATAGCATTTATGTAGCAATAATAGTCCTTTAGAAGACAAGCAAATCTGCACCAATAAAAGGAAAGATGAATTGCTTCACTATACAGATAGTGTTTTTTCCTTGAATAGTTGATGTCTAGGAAGTCTTGCTAGTCAAGGTAGACATGTCTAACCATTCAAATGCTGTCTGTACTAAGGAACTGAAATGGCTAAATCCATTGCGCATATTACTAATCCATTTGGAGTGTATGTTCTTAGTCAAGTTTCTCATGATGAAATAATTCTTGTTGCTGAACGTCCAGCATTCTGTAAGCATATTTTTCTTGGAAACACATTCAGAAAAACAAAATCAGCTCCCCAGTGTGAAAAAAAAAAAGTAGGTGTTGTCTGTATCAGTGTAATTTAGAAGTGAATAAAGAGCTGTAGATAAGGTATACTTCCTTAATGTGATATTATCTCTGAGTGGTTTTCTTTATGAATGTAGTGAAATATTTGTTAGTACTTAACTGGCAAGCCATACAGTTTGGCAGATGTTTGTAACAGTTATTTTCAAGGAGAGACAAAACAATCTCTCCCTTCTGCAGAAAGCCACTGGTGTTTAAAACAGTGCAGAAAACAAGCCCATGACTGCGTGTCCAGGTAAGAATGCTCTTTGACACAGGACAGAACAGAGGACAAAGCTATGGGGTGGGGGTGGGGGGGGGAGAATGATCATTTTGTTAATCTCTTCTAGAGAAAACCAAAAGATAGTGGCCATGGGAAGTAGTAGAACTCATTGAGAACTGAGACAAAAACTGTGGACCTCTGATCCAGAGAGGAAGATTATCACCCTTGCTATAGAGCCCAACACACGAATCTGTTGCTTACCTGGTGGTGACTTAACTAGAAGATGAAAAATTCTTAGTCCAGTTTCTCCAGGGTATATCACTGCAGAATTTAACCATTTTTATTATTCTGTTCTGTATATGCTGGTCACACAACGGTAGAGAAGCCTTAGGGAGAGATTTAAATGTTGAAATTTCGTCAGTGCTATAGGCAAGATGGAATTATCAACAGGATTAATGTTGCAGAATAGTTATGTCCCAGTAGATCTTGAGACAAGAAATACAGAACCCACTGTCTATGTTGCACTGCTTTGAAGTTTATTTAAAGCTTTTTCCAAAGGCCTTCTTTATGAGCTACATATGCAAAGCTGTTTTTCTAAACCTTTCTTTAAGTTATTTGAAGATCCTATACATAGCTGAGCTTCCCAAAGTTCAGAGCAGAATTGTGTCAGTGTGTGTAAGGGATGACTTTATTTCACATTGAACATCAGTAGACATTGAGTAAATACTTGTACCTGAATACTAGCCAATTATTAAAGAATGCTGGCATCAACAATTTATAGGAATACATGTTAACCTCTCTTGAAATTAACTCTGTCATGTAAATTGTATCTGGATTGAATAGTACTGCTTATTTTAACATTGAAGTTGAACACTTGATCTCATCTTTCATTCCTATGAAACAGGGTGAGTGCCTGGCTCCAACAAAATAGATTTAACCAAAGCAGACCAAATCCTAGTATTTGTAGGCAGATTTCTTGGGTCTTGGGTATAAGATAAATATCTGAATTCTTGGAAAGTTCTGTTCTGTTTGGAATGTTCTGTTCAGCTATTTTTTTTTTTTTGTTATTTAGTAAGTATATGAAATGTCACTTTTCTGGTTTACAAGTTTTCAGTAGCAAGTAAAGAATAGTATAGGCAAGAACTAAAAGTTGAGAGAAATACATATTCAACAAATACCCATACTTTCACTAATAATGAATCGTAATTGAAATGTTTTAATCTTACACAAAATGAACATGCTTTTCAAACTAGGGCTTACGTTCAGAAGTAGCAAGCTGGTCTATACAGGTTACCAGCATACTCAGGATCCCTTACTAATTAAACTGTCAAAACTAAATATAGTAACCTGTAAATATGTGCTTTGCATATTACTGTGAAATGTTTCAAACTGAAACTGCTGCTAATTGATGTTTATACAATGAGGAAACAAGTATGCACTGATATTTTCCACTTTTGAGTTACCATACTGATCGGTTTTTTTAATTGACTCTCAAATCAGCTATAGTTGTTGTTATTTTTATAAATGCCTGTAATATTTTTATTGTAGGTAAGCAAGTGAGAACCAAACTGTCACAAGCCTTTAACCACTGGCTGAATGTTCCAGAAGATAAAATACAGGTACTGGCTAATTACTTTTAAAAGGTTGTTATTATCTTTCTTCCAGGATCACTGATAACAGAGGATTCTGTTATGTAGCATAAATAGTCAGAAATTGCACTAATTCCTGAATATAAAGTAAACTTGCAGGAAAACAACTTCAGTGCGAAGCTTTCACTGTGATGCAACACTAAAGAAATTATGTCTTATGTAGAATAGTTACTTCTTTTCTTTCCAAGTGTGTTCAGCCTTTGAAGTTGTAGAAAAGCAGCTATCACTATTACCCACTTAACTCAGTTACTGAGTTTTTAATGACTTATAAAAGAAGCTAGACAGTTACCTTGTAAACTACACAGATGTGATTGAAAATAAAATCTTAAGATTTTGATACAAGAATATCAAAGACTGCAGTTAAATCAACTTTAAAAACCTAAAACTGTGACGGTTATATCATACAGGTTACAGTCCTTACTTTGAAATGAGAAGCATTAAACTAGGAATTAATTCTTGTTCCCTTTTGCTTTTCTGTTGGACAAATTGTGCAAGGTGCATGGCTGTGTATTTAAACACTGTGGCTTGTCAAATGAAAAATGATCCTTTGTTAGGTTAGGCTGCAGTTTTGCTAACTGCATCTAGAGAGTGCAGAATATTCTGTGTACAAGAATAATGTAAGGAATGAAAATAATCAGTTGTGGGTTTTGACCCTTACCTCACTGGTCCCTTGTTAATTTCAGTAATGGTTAATGCAAGTAAATATCTTTAGAGTTTGTGAAGGAGTCATTGTTAGGGTTCCTTGAGTAACACTTCATAGCCCTCAAGTAGCAAAGTGGTTTAAGAGGCTGCATTCATAATCTAGTAATTCTTCTATTTTTCAACCTGTCTATATAACTCTTCAGCCATATTTATTCTGTCTTTCACTTAGACACATCTTACCCTTTGTGCTCAGATACATATCCAAATAAAACATACTAGATAGCAACCTGTGTATTGTACATGTGGGTTTAATCTAATATCATGATCAGAATTCAAATTGGAAGGAGCCTCTGGAAGTTATCTAGCACAACCTTCTTAAAGCAGGGCTTGTTCTGTAGCTACTTTAGGCTTCTGGGAGCCTTTTTGAGTTTGAAAATCTGATGATGTAGTTTCTGGAGCTTTCCAGGGTATGTCTTCTCATGCTGAACCCCTTCTATTGCAGCAAACCCTTCTATTCTATTCAACTAGGATTTTTTATGTTGCAGTCTGACCATTGCCTCTTGCCCTTCTGGAGAGCACCCGTGACAGTGTGGTCCATTTTTGCTTAGTGCTATAGCAAACTAAAGCTTTAGTGCCTTGTATGAACAGAAGTTACCTGTTCTTGCTACTGAAAACTTGGACCACTTGTTTTAGTTATCTTTATGAAGAAAACCAATGCTTTAATTCTTTTACTACTTAAGCTGTGTGTGATGGAACTTAGTGTTTTGATTCTCCAGGGTCTTTGAGGACAAAACCAAGGCCCTGTATCCTGACACAATTATTACAGCTTTTGTGCATTCCTGTACTAATTTTAATAAGGATGGTTGAGGACTGGAGGACCACCTCTGGTCATCTTCTTGACATTTCTCATTTCTTCTTAAGATGTCCCTTGTGTCTAACAGCCTGATTCCCTTCCAGCTGTTTGTATTTTTATTAAAAATCTGAATTCTGGCACTCATTCTGGGACTTTTTACCTTAGATTATTTGTCTTTATGTAGTTCATTCAGATGATACAGTTAAGGCTACTGTTCCTTGGCAGTTGATTTTACAATTAACTGACACAGTTTCACTTTTGTCCCTCAGCCAAGTGGTCTTTTCACCCCCACCACGAGTGCTGCACTAAGACTTCAGTTTGTTGCTTTAGAGAACTCTGGGTTTGTCAGATGAACTTTCTCCTAAGAAGACACTGAAATGGCAAAGTACAGGGTCAAACAAATTTTAAAGCTATTGCTGATAAGGAGGTAGAAGAAATCTGTGTGTTGGACTGATAGTGCAACAGGTAGTGATTAGATAGTTTAGATTATTAGAAAACATAACACTGTACGGGGTCTTCAACTTTTCATTAGGAAGAGCAGTCCTCATTTTCTTGAGCTGCTTCCTGATGTCTGATAAAATAAGCTTATTCTGCTATCTGAACCACTTCACTCCTTACTTTCACCTTTGAAGCATTCTTTGACACTGTCTTAAGTTCACAGTATAACTTGATTGAAACAGAGTCATGAAGCACTGTTTCCATTAAACCTTAACTGTAGAAGCTGCAAGGAGTCATGAAACTGATAGTGATTTGAAATAAGTTAGCAAGAGAAATACTAGAATAGGCTTATCCAAGAAATTCACAGAACACAGGGATAGTTTCCTGATAGTACTGAGAATGAGATAATGGACCAAAAGATACTCAAACAAATAGGTATATAAAATTGCTTTAAGCAAGTACTCTATCCTTTGGTTTCAAGTCCATGGACACCAACATGCCTTTACAGATCTAAGTAGGGCTTGCTTCTTGCTGGTAGGTGAGTCGTGAGTGCTTAAGTAGGTTGTTCTAGCAGTTGTATCTTGGAAGAGCAATTAAATTCCTGGGGTTTGGGTTTTAATCTTTGGGGCAGTGGTCACTGAACATCAGGTGGCTTGCTGCTCAAAAAATTGCTATCAGCAAAGTCCTTATTATTTTGTCCTACAGTACCCACCAAATATGACCATGCTAGGTACTTGCTGCTATTTTATGGTGGCCTTAGTATTTTTTAGCAGTTTTTTTAATGTGTTGACTGAATTCAGTGTTTGTAGCTAGCAAGCGTAATTGGTTCATTAGCTTTAGAAATCATATCTTAATCAGATGTGTTTTGCAGGGCGTTTATACAGTATGTGGTTTTAAATGCTTAAATTTATTTCCGTTTAAGCAGGTGCTGAATATACCTGTTGCTTGCGTAGCAGCTGTGCAATAAAAGCAATGCATAGTGTTAAGACTTCATTTTTTCAGTTGTTACAGTTCACTTCTAGTCCAATGCAGTCAGCTACAAACTTGATGTTCTGAACAGATTATTGCACACTTCAGGTGGTGTATGATATTGGTCTACCTAGTAACAAGTAGTGTGTAGGAAGCTTCCCAAAAGAAATTGTAGCTATTGTCTTTCTGCCAAAAATTCTCCAAATGATGATTCAGAGAGAATAGTCTGTCCTTTAAGAGCTCAGTAGTGAAGATAACCACAGAAAGCGTGGGAAAAGAAAGATGAACTCTCTCTGCTTATCAAAACAAGGTTTATGAGATGAATGTGATAATGGATGATACCTGACACTGAAGAACTGACTTGGGGAGATTTCAGGTTACTGAATCAAACATTTTAAAACACTGTTTATTTTCTTTTCCCCAGTCATGTTTCTATTAACAGTCTCCTAGACAATGGCAGTTTTAGATCTGTAGCGACAATGAAGAGAAGCATGCAAGTAGAAACACTTCAGGGAGTAAGTTAACTTTGTCTGAAAATATTACCAAAAGACAGACAGCATGATCCAGGACTTACAGCAAACTGCTGATGAAGAGAATCATAAATATGTACTAATACTAAAAGCAAGGAATCTAAAGGGGAACCTCAGTGATAGAGAATATAATTCTTTAAAACAGCATCCATTTTAAATAAGGTCTTGCAAAACTGGGGATTAAATTACAGTGTGAGACTTAACAATTTTCTCTTCTTGTAATAGGTTATCATTGAAGTGACAGAGATGTTGCACAATGCAAGCCTACTTGTGGATGACATTGAAGATAACTCAAAGCTACGACGGGGCTTTCCAGTGGCACACAGTATCTATGGCATTCCATCTGTAATCAACTGTGCTAATTATGTGTATTTTCTTGGCTTAGAGAAGGTTTTAACCCTTGATCATCCAGATGCTGTTAAAGTTTTTACCCGTCAACTTTTGGAACTTCATAAAGGTCAAGGCTTGGATATTTACTGGAGGGATACTTACACCTGTCCTACGGAGGCTGAATATAAAGCTATGGTACTGCAAAAGACAGGTGGTCTCTTCGGATTAGCTGTAGGCCTCATGCAGCTATTCTCAAATTATAAAAAAGACTTAAAGCCACTTCTTAACACACTTGGTCTCTTCTTCCAAATAAGAGATGACTATGCCAACTTGCACTCCAAAGAATATAGTGAGAACAAGAGTTTTTGTGAAGACTTAACTGAGGGCAAGTTCTCATTCCCAACCATTCATGCGATTTGGTCAAGACCTGAAAGCACTCAGGTGCAAAACATTTTACGACAAAGGACAGAAAACATAGATATAAAAAAATACTGTGTACATTACCTTGAAAATGTTGGTTCCTTTGAGTACACTCGGAATACATTGAAAGAGCTTGAATCTGAAGCCTATAAACAAATTGAATCACTTGGGGGAAACCCTGAGCTTGTAGCACTAGTTGAACAGCTGAGCAAAATGTTCAAAGAAACTGAAAATTAAAAATTTAACTTCTGGGTGTGGATGAAAACTTTTTAAAATGGAAAGGTAATTAGACTGAGAGGTGTGATAATTAGCCTCATGTAAAACTTTCTCTTGTAGCCATGTTACAGAAATTACTGTTAAAAGCAACTTGTCACTGAGTATTGAAATATATAACCTATTTTTATTGCTTAAGTATTTAACTGCTTACAGTTGATTTTGTTAAAGCAGATGTACTACAACTGAAGCAAGTTTTGAATCTAAATGTGATCATGTTTATACAATCATAGGCATTATTTCATGCCTAAAACTCTTGTGTCTCTGATCAGGCTATCCTAGGTTTCTGGTTGAAATTCTGTGTTCAATCATATTGATGTGTATATTTTCAAACAATGCTCTGGTAAACCAAAATGTATGTTCAATAATGAAGATACTTGCAACCACAATGCACATAAAATTGTTGTGTAATGTTTCTGAGTTAGACTTGTGAAGATCAGATGAATCAGCTTACTAAGTTCTAAGGTGAATATCCTGTCCAGTTTCTGGGGATGTTTTCAGGGAAATGTGAATAATGACAGATAGCATTTTATATGCAAATAAGACATGTTTAGTCTGAAATTGTGAGTCTGTAAAGATTTTGAAGTACCCTAGAGAAAAGATTCCACCACATCAGCAAAGTGAAAATTTGCTGCTGATTCCTACTCTGCAATGAATAATTTTCATCGTCTGGTTTTAGATTTTGAAATTTTGTCAAATGTTTTGTAGCCAGGAACTTAAATCTATGCATTAGAGCCCATACATGTAACTGTAAATAGCAACATAGTGAGTTGCTACTAGAAGTGGAAAGGGCTTCACATCAGGTAACTTTAGGACACTATAACTGGTGCAGGTGTCTAATCTCTGCCTAATATTGAGGAACTTCTCCAACATTTTATTCATAATTCATATTTATTTCCTGTTCTGAATTGCTGTTTTGAGGCATGTTATAGATCTCTCCAAAGAGACAAGATCTGTAACTCTGTACTAAAACAAAGTACAGTTTCATGCTCTATGAGTTACAATACTGCTTCAGTTTTGTTAATTGCTTAAATAGAGCTTTAAAATTATACACAAATCAAAATAGAACTGAGACTGAGAATAAGATTGAGTGGTAGGGCAGATAAGTGACAAAACCCTCTGCTCATCTCTCTACATGCAAATAAGTATATATAAAGGAAAAAGTGAACAAAATATAAGCAGAGATGTTTGGTTCTTGGCTGGGCTGGCTTTAATCACATTCAGTTCCCTTAGTATTCACAGCTATATAAAGCTTTGGTTTGGGGTAGGGAGATAATGGTTTGGATCAAAGGTAGGAGTGGTACTGTAAACTGTGGTGTTAGCTCAAGCATACTCTGAAATGGCCAGAGGTACTTTGCTTCAAACAGCTACAGGATAGTTTTTGCAGGTGTTCATTTACTGTACCTGGATGGAAAGCAGGGAGAGCCATGATGTCAACCCACTGAGAAAACTAACTGAAGAAGGTTGCTGTAACATCTTCCCTGGGCAGCCTTAATGTTCTTCTGAAAGTGATCAAGCGTAACAAAATTCAGGATGAGTGCTTTCAGTCAGAGGTATTATGTAGTTATGGATGATAGCCTATCCCTTTTATCTGCATGCTGGGGAGGAATCTTTGTGTGATTAGGCACAGAATAATAGCCTTTTCACTGAATGAACCTGGTTGCCAGGACTGAATAGCTTCAAGTTGGTGAAAGGTGTCTTTAATGTTAATGAAAGAGAATTGTAATTCCTTTTTCATAACTTGTAGTGCTTAGTAAGCCTGTAAAATTCTAATGTGTTATGAGAAAATACTATCTGCAGCAGATTACATTTATTTTGTGCCATGTGTTGGGAGTTTCTAAGCACTGTTGCAGCTGATGTTGAATAGGGGAGAGCACTGAAAAGACTATTGTTGTCAGGAGAATCTCCTAGTCTTACTGTGAAAGGTATCCTTGTGCCTATTAGGATATTGTAACTGCAACACAATGCAAAGTGCACTTAGTGCCATTTCATGTCTGTTTAGTTGCTGGATGTAAACAGTTTTGTGTAATCAAACTTTCATAATTAGGTAGCTTTTGCTATTTTTTGTATAAAACTTTATCATCTGAGACTTCTGCTGCATCACTGCTCCTTTGGTTCATTCTAGCAATTCACACCAGTATTTATTCTAATACCATATCTTGTAAAGCGTGCCTTCATTAACATAGGAGCAAGTACAGTGATGTTTTCCAGCTGCAGGCCATTAAAACCACAAATAGGTAAGAAGGGAAAAGTTGGTCCAGCTTTCTTTTCCCAGAAAAGAAACCATACAGCTCTGTCTTACTCTTCTGCCTTCAAGGCTTTTGATACCAGTACTCAAAGCGTACCCTGAAGGTATACCTGAAAAGGCCTAGAAGCAGAGCATTGTTGTGCTTCATTTTGGTTAAGGTAAACAGAACTGTGAGGGTTTTTCTTGATGTATTCAGGAGTTGGAAGAGGCTGGGATATTTCCCCTTCTTCTACTAAGCTGGTAGAACATCTTTAAGTATTAAATGTCAGTAGTGATGATGTTTCTTAGTAAAAAAATTTATTTGGTGCTATGAGATTGTGCATTCTCATCAAATTCTCCAGTGTTACCACTGGTTCAGGCTCCTGAAGTTAAGCAGTGTTAGGAAAATAACTTCCTTAAAGCAGCATGGGAGTTCTTGTGGCTGCAGAATTAGTTTAGCTGTGTAAGTGCCACTCACTGTTGCTATGCCTCCCACAACACAGGGAGTAGGGTTTTTTCCTGATCTTCACAAGATATGCAGTGCTGTGGAATAGAAATCTGAGTTGCAAGTGGAGATGTCCATGGGGAAACAAAGGGGATGGTGGCTTCACTGTCAGTCCCTTTGAGCCAGAATTGTCCCCCTTATTATCTTCCTACCATTGCCAACAAGTGCTACTTTGGTCAGGTTATCAGTGCATTTCTTGGGGGTTTAGCTCGTGCAGTGCATATAAAGAGAAATGCAAATACTCATCAGTCTGCAGCATTTCCCTCTACCTCAGTCTGTTTTATTGTGTGCTTGCTTGGATGTAAATGAATGCTGTCACCTGTCTTTGGATGGGACATCTGTCTTTGCTTTTCGAAGGCTGATGCTATCCCCATCAATTATAATGAAAATTGCATGATTTCAAGACCTTCCTGAGAAGGTAGCTTGTCTTTCCCCTCTCTGAACTTGGGCTGTTAGGTACCTACTAAGAGCGACTTTATATGTATCAGACAGTTGTTGATACAAACAGCCTAAAAATGTTAATGGCAAGGGGAAATAAACTTGCCATTTCTTTATGTTTCAACTTTATGATTAATTTTGCTAATTTGTTTTAAAGTACTATGGAATTTTCCTGTATTAACAGCTGCTTTCCTCAGTTACTGTTAAAATGCTAGCATGCTATAAAAACATGGGATTTGTGTGGTTTGAACTTTAATATCTCTTTATCACTGAATTGGGCCAGGCTTTTATTCACATGCAAGAGCCATATGGGCATTTGTTGCTCTTCTTTGTCCTGTCTTAATAGTTTTACATTTCAAGTTTGATATTTACTGTTCTTTGTATTACTTGCTCAGTACTTTCACTGTCCTTTCAGTTATATTTCTATCCTGCTGCTAATACCACAGCACACATAATACCACCCAAATAATTTTTGATCCTGGACAAACAAAATGGTTTGGGTCTACTTTTGAAATATTAAATCTTGGTTCATCATACTCCTTTACAAAAATAATCCAAGATTGTCTACAATCTTGAAATGCCTGAAACTTTTTTTTTCTCCAGGAAGGTAAAGATTGTAACATTTTATATTGCCATAAATTATTTTTATCCCATGTAGCTTGAGCTACTTTCCCTCTCCTACCTGTTTGCTTTTGAGACCTATTTTGCACTAGTGGTAATGCCTGTTAGATCTTTTTATGAAAGAACTTAACTCATTAGCCCTGGGGAAGAGAAGTTAATTTTTGTCTGGGTTAATGAATTATCCTACTCAGCAAGAGCCTGATGAATGTCAGAGCTGGCAGGTGGACAGAGGCCAGAGAAAGGATTTGAGAGAATAAGAAAACCCATTTTAGGCTCCTGAGGCTGCCTCATGTAATTTCATCTGATTTTACAGCATTTACTTGACTTTGTTAGGAAAAGCAAAAGAATGTGAGTAATTTCTTTGAGTTTCCCTTCTTGCTTTCCAAATACACTGTGACAGATGTTCAAGTTACAAATTATTTATTCTGCTATTTATTTTATTTGAATATATTATCTAAAGGTTCTGATTACAGATACAGATTAAACAGTATATTGTTTCATTACCGTATTTTTCTTTCTCTTAACAATTCTTCTGTTCTTGAAGTCAGGGAAACATAATCTGCCATGTGCCTATTTGACTTGACTGCTAGCTCGCATTAACATCCTTCCTGAATAACTTTTACCCTAGCTGAGCATCAGTGTTCACCTTTTCTGTGGCTTTTTTTAAAAAATTACTTTAGAAGGCACCTTGTGAGTTGTGGCTAGAAATAATGTGATTCATTAATTTAATTCAAGCATATTATCTGCAAAACTTATAATAAAGAAGCAGGTTAAACCACATTAATCCTGATAGTGTTCCGCACTTCTGTACCCTATGGAACAAGTAAGTTCATAATAAACTCATTCTAAAGGTATTTACTGATAGTCTTGGATTAGTACAGCATAGAGAACCATGGGAGATGCCCCAAGAAGGTCTATTGACACTTCCAGGGAAAGCACTACAAAACCTGGTGTGAATTTGTGTAGAAGACTAACTCTGATGTGAAGGGGAAATCACAGGTAATTTTCTGCTTTTGAACTCTGTATAAATACTCTCCACTCTGGTCTATGAACTTTATGCTGACAGTAAGGACTTGCATCATCTCTTGACCACAGTAGGTAATTTTTACTCTCTTCATAATGTTTCTGCTGCTATTTTTAGAGCATATAGTGTAAAGTTACTTAATCACTCAGTAATTACTGAAGCCTGTAAAAAAGGAAAAATGACAAATGCATACATTTTATGTATTTTGAAATTCATAAAAACTGGCCTGCTCTCTTGCAGTCTACTGTGTTACTGTGCAGTGAATTTCTGCCTGCTGAGGGAGGTATAGCTTTTCACTGACTGAAGTTACTAAAACCAGGCTGACACCAAACCTGTGTAAACAAATTGGAGGGGAAAAAAGTGTTTGCAAGAAAAAACCCCAATTCTTTAAAAATAACATTTCTAATAATTGCAGAATTAGTACATGAACCATGGAACTAACTCCAACAGTTTTTCTATGACTTTAACTGAAGAACTTTTAGCTAACTTTCTTCTTTTTGAGGGTGGTGTGGAATGTACAGGTCAAAGTAAAAGCTGTAAGGAGGAATTGTCATTTCTATTTCCAGAAATATAAAAAGTGCTATAAAGTTAATCTCTTGTGTTTTACATCAACTGACATAAATGTTCAAAAAAATCCAGAAGCTAAATTCATTTCTCTTAGGTGCTTATAAAATGCAGAAGTTGCACTCCTAGATAACAAGGTGAAAATGGTAACATGGTCTAGTTGTTTCATTGGCAATTGGGACTGTTCTGTTCCTTGTCAAGTACAAGGATGAACTTACAACTATTTGATTACAGGACTAAAACAAGAAATGCAAAGAAATAGAATGAAAACCAAAGTTAGGCTATTCTTAGGATCATTTTAGAAAAACTGAATACATATATTCAACAACATGTGTGTAGATTCTGAGTGTGCCTGAATTACCTGTCAGATCTGCAGCTGGGGTCAGAAAGATCATGAAAAGTATTTCCTCGTTTTCAGCTCTTTTCCTGACATGTAGTCACAAAAAGTGGAGCATAGCATGGTCTCAGCTGTGTCCTCGGAACAGCAGATGAGTCAGAAAAGGAGAGCAAGAGAGCTTACTGCCGTTCCTGCTCTCACACTTGTAGCACTGTCTGTGCAGCTTCAGCATCGTTTTAAACTGGAACAGATTGTTCCAAGGGTGCCTCTGTGGAGATGAGCGGGCTTAGGAACCCAGATTGGACACCACCAACACCAAAGACGTGAAAGAAGGACTAGGGTATCTATTTTTTCCCCAAAGCTGTTAGTTGGCCTGAAATAACACATTACCTGTGGCAAAGGAGGGCTCTGAGCTAAAGGCACAGATTGCTTTGCTGGATTGTCCCTGTGGGAAGCAGCTGCTTTATGCGAGACAGCAAAGCACAGCCCTAAAGCCTGTTTACCCGAAGATGTAAGCTCTCAGCATGTGCTAAAGAATTTACACCTTATCCAGGTTATTTTTATTGGAATGTACTGTTACCAGATACCCGTACTTGATTTCTGTAGTCTCTATCAGAGACTCAGAGTAAATTTAGAGTACAAATACGCTGCCTGCCGAAAGACCATACAGATTTAACGTGGTAGAAGCAGAGGCACGGGACTGAAAGAGCTTCTTGATTACCCACTGTCATGATTGTCCCAGTCTTTTGGTCCCAAAATTCAAATGATACTGTTTGAATTAAGCTGTCAGGAGACACTGAAGTATGAAACACGTGGGAGATGAGCAAAGGTGAAAATCATCAAATAGGATGAAAATCATCAAATGGGATGCTTCAAGTGTCCTAACCACAGGCCTGTGAGAAAGCTTTTAGATCTCCTTGTACCCTGTCTCTACCAAACCGAAGAGCTCTCACCAGATTTCTGTTCCCCAGCGACTGGAACACAGTCAGGTGTTAATCCACACGCAGTGGACATCCGATTCTTTTCATTTTTCCTCTACAAGCCGCGCTCTCCAATTGTTGCAGCTCTTCCCTGGACCCCCTCCGGGGGTGTGTCGCCCGAACAGCGGGTGTTGGTATAAATGCCGCAACCAAAGGCCGTGGGGATACAGCTGCGCCCACCCACCGAGCCACTGCCTCCCGGGAGAGCGGCCCCGGCTCCCAGCAGCGCCTCGCTCGGTGCCGGCTCCCGGGCCGGGGTTCCCGGGATTCCCTCTCCCCTCACCGCCCACCGCCACTCCGGCCGGGCTGCAGAGCCCCCCCGGCACCGCCCCTCGCCCCGCGGCACTCTGGGAGCTGCAGTCCGGGGCCGGCAGCGCTGCGCCGCGGGGCTGCCCCTAAGAACTACGCTACCCAGAGAGCTCTGCGGCCCGCGCAGGGCGCCGCGCGGCGGCGGGCCAATAGCGGGCCGAGGTGGGGCGGCGCCGCGGGCTGGGGGCCAATGGGAGCGCGCCGGCCGTAGCGGCGAGGCGCCGGGCGGAAGTGGGGCAGCGGAGCGGAGCGGGCGTGAGGGCCCGGCGCGGGCGGGGCGTGCCGGCCGTGTGCGGGTCCGTGTGCGGGTCCGTGGGCGGCAGAGAGCACCGGAGCACGCCGGAGCTCCGGGGTGGGGGCTGCGAGCGGCGTGAGGGAGGAGAGCAGCTCGCGGTAGGGGCTTGTGAGAGCAGCGAGTTGCGTGTGTGCTCAGGGCGTCGCTCCTGTCCCTGCAGGCCCGTGGGCAGCCCGGACTCCGGGATGAGCGCCTGGGTGCCTCCCGATGCGCTGGGGCGGAGGGTCTCGTGTGACACCCACTGCGGCACCGTGCGCTATGTGGGCAGCGTGTCTCCTACCGCAGGTAAAGGGCACAAAAGTGACTAATCTTTGCGTTCAGTGGTTGTTCCCAAAGTTCTGTTTACGTCCTTTTCAATTAAAAAAAACCAACACCTTGTCCAGTAGAATGAAAGCGTTGCCAAGTAGGACGTGGCAGCTTACAAATTTTCTCATTGTTCTTGTGTAAATATGGCAACTGTTGTTGGGTGTTTTTTCAGAAGTTGTCAAAAGGAGTGTAAGAAGTACTTTGAGCTGCAGTTTGTTATGTTTTTTTTCTCACAGCAGAAAGGTCTTGGTGCCTTTCTTTATCCATTAGTTTTCACAAACAGTGCTGGCATAGTCAGTGAGAGACGGGCATCAACAGACTGGGTCCTCCTTTGAAAACGTTGTGTTGGGTTTATGTGACAAGGCTTTGATGCTACAGGGGTGGTTTCTGTGAGAAGCTGCTGGAAGCTTCCTCCATGTCCAACACAGCCAATTCCAGCTGGCTCCAGGACAGACCTGCCACTGACTAAAGCTGAGCCCATCAGCAATGATAGTAACACCTCTGCGATAACATATTTAAGAAGGGAAAGGAAAAAAAAGTCGTTGTGCAGAAGTAATTGTAGGCAGAGAAGAGAGGAGTGTGAATATGTGAAAGGGACAAGTATGCAGACACCAAGATCAGTGAAGGATGGGGAGAAGGTGCTCCAGACTCAGCCAGAGCTGAGATTTCCCTGCAACCTATCAAGGTCAACAGGGGTGCAGAGATCCACCTGCAGCCCATGGAGGAGACATGCTGGAGCAGATGGATGCCTGAAAGAAAGTGGTGACCCCATGGAAAACCCACACCGGAGCAGGTTCCTGGCAGGAGCTGTAGACCCATGAAGAGAAGTGCCAACACTGGAACAAGTTTCCTGGTAGGACTTGTGACCCTGTGGGGGGCCTACCCATGGAGCAGACTGTTCATGGAGGACTGCACCCTGTGGAAGAAGGGTCCCACACTGGAGCAGTTTGTGAGGAACTGTACTGTAGCCCATGAAAGTACTGTCTGCCGTGGGAGGGACCCCAGACTGGAGCAGGGGAAGGCTTCCCATCCCTGAGGAGGAAGCAGTGGCAGAAACAACCTGTGATGAACTGGCTGTAACCCCCATCCTCTGTCTCCCTGCACTGCTAGCAGGGAGGAGGTAGAGCCTGGGAAGGAGAGAGGGTTGGGGGGAGCAGGTGTTAAGATTTGTTTTACTTCTCATTATCTTACTCTGATTGGTAATTAATTCAGTTAATATCCCCAAGCTGAGTCTGTTTTGACTGTGATGGCAATCTGTGAGTGATCTCTCCCTGTCCTTAACTCTTGAGTCTTTTGTTATATTTTGTCTCCTCTGTCCAGCTGAGGAGGATGAGTGAAAGAGTGGGTACCTGGTATCCAGCCCAGGTCAACCCACCACACATATTCAAATCTATGGGGACAGGTAAGACTCAGCTTAGCTTGCTGAAAGGTCTGACTAGTCTGAGAGTGAGAGCACTACATGTCACCTTTGAAAAATTATGGTGTCAGGATGGGGAAATTGCTGATGCTTGGAAGGAGACTAGCCTTGCATACAGCTCTAAAAGAGGCAAGAAGAATGGCTAGGGAACTATAGATTGATCAGCTCCGTTTTTGTGAAGACCATGCAGCATGTTCCCTCAAAATCCATTTTCATGCTGATGAAGGACAAAATGGTAGTTGGGAATGTTTGGTACTTGTAAAGAAGAGCGAGTTGTGCTTGGCAAAACTAATTACCTTCTGTGGTTATATACTGGGAATATGGACCAAGGGAGAACAAGGGATGTAGTATTCCTTTATTTTATTAAGTCTCTTAATAGTGTGTCCATAAAGAATCTTATTTGGAAGCTGGAGAAATACAACCCAGATGAATGGACTGTTAAAGTGGGTTGAAAGTTGTCAAGTAGAAAAGCGGTAATCAGTGACTTGGTATCATGTAAGGAGTGAGTACGACAGAAGTAAATGCTGAGGTCTGTATTATTTCATGGATTCATTAGTGCCTCAGGTGATGAACAGTGTTCATCTTCAAACAGCTGCTGTGACACAAGTTAGAATTGCAATCCAGATCACGTTTTATGAACTTTAGGGCCCAAGAGATTCAAGAAAGATAAATTTCCACGTGTAGTGTGAAATACAGCCTATATCAGTATGTATCAGGAAGCACTAGCAACTCACAGAGTCCATATATATACTGTTACGAATATGAGTCAACAAGTGAGCTCTTGTGACAAGCAAGATACATGTTTTACTAGGTTACCTTAAAATGAGGAACATGGCCTGCAAGTTAAAGGAAGCTGCTATCCCCCTCTAGGGGCAGGGGTTCTTGCTAAGGTTGCACTTGGAGGAACATATCTGGTGTGGGACCATCCCAGTTCAAGATAACCTTGAGAGGATCTCGAAGACTTCCTCTCTGGAGGAGTTTTGAAGAACTGCCAAGGTGGTCAAGGGTACCAACCATATACCTGTGTTGTGAAGAGAGGTTGAGGGATCTGGGATTGCTTAATGTGGTGAAGAGAAGAAAAAGTAGCATCTAATAGCTTCCTGCAGCTGTTTGACAGGCGGTCACGAAGATGACAGAGGCTAATTCTTCTCACTAGTATTAGATTATATAATAAAGGACAATGGCCACAGCAGGGAAATCTTTTTTGCTCCAGAAGCTATGCAGCACTGGAGTAGGCTGCCCAGATATGTTGGAAACTCTCTCCTTGAAAATATCCAAGCTCTGGCTAGGTAAAGACTTACCTGGCTGACTTGTTTTAGTGCTGGTGGTAATGTCCTGCTTTGAGAAGGAAGGTTAAGCTAGGTGAAATTCAAAGTTTTCTTCCAACCATGATTTCTATGGATATGATGCCATAAATTTTTAAATTTATCTATCTTTTTTTTTTTTAGGAATTTGGCTGGGTGTGGAATGGGATGATCCTCAGAGAGGAAAGCACGATGGCAGCTATGAAGGGACACAGTATTTTAAGTGCAGGTGAGTTGATTCACGGCATTGACATGTCATGCACGTTGACTAGATGGTCATGGGAAGATGCCCTTTTGCAATTTTTAGGGCAAACCCTTCTGTTACCAGTTGGCTGATATTAAAAAGATCATAATTCTGAGTACTGTGACTAACTAAGCCATAGAGGCTGTTGCATTGTTATTAATTCAGTTACAGGTATTAGAATGTGGTAAATACTTAAAAAATATGTCATGTTTTTAGATGTATGTAATAAAATGGGACTTTTGGATGTTATCAATATTACTTTTAGTTGGTTTTAGAACTTCTGCTTTAGTTAGCGAATCAGTAGTTTCTACTAACCTTCCTTAGGTAATTTTGAAGTGAAATATTGGTCCACATTAACTGTCTCAAATACAGTTTAGGTTTAGACTTAATGCAACTTGGATGTATCTTGTTAAGGGAAAATACCAAGTACCTATTAATTATTTGGATTATGTTTGTATCACTGCAGAATTGTTGAGTATGTTCACTGCACATAGTACATGCAAAACATAGCATAGCTCTCTGGGTTTTTTAAGTATATACATGCACTACATTTAAATGTAAAGATTCAAGCACTTAATATGTTTGAAAGTTCAGAATACAGGACTCTGAGGTTGATACTGACTGCGGCAAGTTGTCAGGGGACACTGCAACAGCTAAAAGTTTGTGAGTTAAATAGTAACCAGATGAATTCATAGAAGAAAAGTCATCCATGGCTCTTAAATATTACAGACTGCTGGCTCAGTAAGTTCCTGAGCACTGAAGTCATGAAGGATGAGAGAACAAAATCTCTTTTTCATAAAAACATGTATATAGACTCTTGTTTTTTTGGCGACCATTAGATGAGATCTCAGATAGTGGTCTCAATTCTTGATGTGAGAAACAACTTTTTGAGTGAAGCTGCATATACCTGCAATAAATGTAAATGTTGTGGTCCTTAAACATGTTCTTACAATACCTGCTCTTTGTATTCTGCTTTCTTCCAATCAGAAAAAGTCCTTCTGGAGTCTAAGAGAATAAATAGTAGTTCCAGCAGTCTACCATGACACACAGACATAACTTCCAGATCTGTAGTTCTTGTACCAATTGTGAAGGTGTAGGCAAACTTAAGTAAAAAATGTTTACCTTATTTTACCAAAAGGATGCTAAAAAACCCCAACAAAACCCTCCCACAACTTAAAATGTCACCTCTTTACTACTGTGTTTAGGGAGGGAATGTTTCTTTGTATATGTACATATATATATATATATAAACTATAACATTTCTATTTTTTTTCCCTTAAACTTTATCACAAGTATCCCTTGCCTACAAGCCTACTTTGCTCACTCCCTAAATTCTGATAAGCAGAAGCAGCTGATTGAGTAGCTTGTACTGTAAACAAATGCAATGAAAGGACATTTTAAAATTATTTTTAGGACAATTTTGAAAATAATACTTCAAAATTACGTCTTTCAGAGTGACATTTGAAAATAAGATCGTAAGAGGAAAGTAAAACTGAATTTGAGATTCACATTACCAGAGAATCGTTTTTGTAGTCCTTATCTGAGACAGTGGGTCTGTTTACACCTATATGTGATCTTTATAGTAAGTTTTTTGAAAATATAACCTGAACTTTTATGTTTCATGGCAGTACATTTTTCTGGGTCATGTATTATGTGGTGATAATTAAACATCATAAGAATATGGAAACGAAAGAATGAAACAGCTATATTTCAAAATATGCTGACATCATGAGTATGTTCTTGAACTCTGGATCAGGTAGAAATGGTAATGCATTCTCTAGTGGCATGTTTTTGTGTGTTTTTTTTCTGTGATAATAGCATCTTGTTTCTTAATAACTGAGGAAGCATTATTTTAGCTGTCAGTTGCAGTAGTGTCTCATGTAATTATAATGTTCTGCAGTCCTTCAAGAGAAATGAGGATTAATCTAGCCTTAAAACAGTGTTAAAATTTGTATACAGCTTTTGAAACATGAACCTGCTTTCAAACAGGTTCTTGTCCCACAGATCCATTCACACAGTTTTATGCACGTGCTCCCCTGAGAGATTGTGGATTACAAGTCCTTCTTGGAGTGAGGGGCCCAAAATTGGACATGGTCCTTGAGAAGCAGCCAGAGAAGTGCCAAGTACAGGGCAACAATCACTGCCCTGGTCCTCTGGCCACACCATTGCTGATACAGGCCATGATTCCTTTGGCCTTCTTGGTCACCTGGGCACACACTGGCTTATGTTCAGCCACTGTCAACGAGCACTTTCTGGTCCTTTTTCACCAGGCAACTTCCCAGCCACTCTGCACCAAGCCTCTAGCGCTGGACAAAGCTGTTGTGACCCAAATGCATGACCCAGCATTTGGTCCTGTTGAACTTCATATAATTGGCCTGGGCCCGTCAATCCAGCCTGTCCAGATCCCTCTGCAGAGCCTTCTCATGCTCCAGCAGATCAACACTTCTATCCAACTTGGTGTCATCTGTGAACTTGCTGCGCACTCAATTCCCTTGTCCAGGCTGTCAATGAAGATGTTGAACAGAACTGTTGACCAGTCAACAGTTGGATGTGACTCCATTCACTGCTATTCTCTGGGCTCAGCCATCCTGCCAGTTTTCTATCCAGCAAGGAGTACACTCATCCACACCGTGGGAAGCCAGTTTCACCAGGAGAATGTGGGAAATGGTGTCAAAGGCTTTACCGAAGTCCAAGTAGACAGCATCCACAGCCTTTCCATCATCCACTTGTGGGTTACCTGGTCACAGAAATAGATCATGTAGGTCAAGCAGGACCTGCCTTTCATAAATCCCCATTGGCTGGGCCTGACGCCCTGGTTGTCCATAATGCATGATGGCACTGAAGATGATCTGCTCCATAAAAGAAGAAGATCTCTTTATATTAAATTAGGGGTTTTTTCCTTCAAGAATGACAGGTTCACTTCCAGGAATATCTACTTCAAGCACAAACTCTTCAAATACAGGAAAGATGTTAATATTATTTTAGTGTCTTTGAAAGAAAAACGATTGCCATTTTGCTAATGATTTGCTAAATCTCCCATTTAGCAAAGGGAGAATGCATTCCCAAGATTCTTTTTAGCCTGAGAAGGTTTCAGTTAGGAAGTTTTGGTTCTTTCCCTGTGTGTCATTGTATCCATCAGAGACTTCTGCTCTCTGCTGCCAGTAGAACTGTGTTGAAGCAAAACTGTTCTCCCTAACCACTGTTCAAATGGGTCCTGCGCACCAGCAGAACTTAAGATAGCATCTGGAACTGCACGTCTGTCTGTCTTTCCTTGTTTTGTAAAAGCTCGGACTCAGCTTTCATGTCTGTTTAAGGTAAACTTGCAGGAACTTGAAGTTCTTGCTGATGTTTGCAAAGTGTCTGCTGTTTAGTTAGGATTTGATACGCCATAGCAGATTAGTGTTCGGTGTCACAAGTGTTGTTTGATGCCATAGCGTGTTCTGAAACTTGAAGGGTTTACTTTACTGCAGTTTGTAGATTCTTTGAAAAGAAGTCTGGTCTGTTGAGCACCTTCCCCTAGAAGGAAGAGATCTGTTCAGAGCCTATCTAGAAAAGACATGCATGGATTTAAGCAGCTACATTTTATGACACCTTGTGAGCCTTGTAGTGTATTTACTGCAGTCATGATGATAATTGCCTAGAGATAATCATTGCAAACAGCTGGTACTGGGCAAAGAAGCCCTTTGATCCACTTTTACTGCCAGACTGATAAAGCTAAGGTCTCTCTTCTTGGCTCAGAAGCTTACTTCTGCAGTCAGGCAGCACAAGTGTGTAACTGTTATGGTTTATGTACTCCTGCATTGCTCTTCAGGTACTGAAAAGTGTGCGTGTGTGACATTTCCCTGGCATATGGAGAGCCATATCATCACCTGTAGTGATGACCAGTGCCACCACTTTATTTTACGTTAGCAAAGAATGATGCCATCACTCTTTATTCAGTGAAAGCTGATAGCTAATGCAAATTTTAATGAATATCTTTGAACAGCCCTGGGCACACCAGCAGATGGGCTGCAATGCTTCAGGGTACTGGATCATGAATAGGAAGTGTCCTACAAGATGACTTCTAAGATTGGGGTCAGCCTCTCTATTTTAAAAGTCAGTAGGAACTGTCAGTATTAACCAGAGCCAGCCGCTTGCCAGAGCCCCACTTGGGCATATGCCGTATTTTCTCCTTAGTGAAATTGGGCCATATCTTCTACCACTTCATTTCAATACAGTGTTTTGTCCTGACTGCAAGACATTTTACATGTATGGGGGCAACATCCCTCTTCTCAGACTTCTGAGTGTTCAGCTTAAGTCAGGTTCATCAGTAGTCCACAGGTTCTTCCATCTCATGATATGCAGTGCTGGATGACTCTTTGGATTTATCTGTTTAGTTGCCAGTTTTGGAGACTGATTATGAATAGGTATTCTTTTTCATTAGTCCAGGTACTGTACCTTATTTGTTGATGTCTTCATCTTTTACAGTTCATATGCCCTAATGTGAAAGTTAATGCAGGCAGTGTGTTTTAGGGAAAATGAGTTACAGGGATCTCTCCCCTTGAATACACAATTGTTTTGTCTGTAAATATGTTCCTATTGCAGTCCCTTTTCCCATCCTTTGTGACAGTTCCTGAAAAGGTAGATCAAATTAATAGAATGGAACTGAAAAAGAAACTTAGGCTGTGGAATTGTATTAAGTACATGTTAGATAATATATAATAGCATCCATAGTACTTTGAAGTGATAGCAATAGGACAGAGAAACACTATGATCTTGTGATCAGAATAAAAATAGAAGATTCTTGAGAGATAAATACACTACAATTTTCCTTAAATGAAAGGAGCAAAGTAGCTACTTTCCTTTGCAGTTTTTTTTCCCCTAGGGATAGAACTGGCTCCTGCAAAGGAGGACAGAGATGCCAATAGAAGTGGTGGCCGGAGAGGACAGAAATGGGCTAAGGAATGGATATGGTGATAGAGAGACCCAAAGGGCTTGATTATGCCAGGGGTAAATAGCATGACGGGAGGGATGCGTATGGGGGCATCTAGATTAGTTCTGGTGAGAGAGTTGAGGAGAGCAGAAGGGAAAAAAGTAGCAGAACTATTGAGTGCAGAGAGATGGTGATGGCAAAATGGGGAGAATCGAGGTGAGAGAAAAATGGATAGTCGTCCCCAGAATAAACACAACAGGACCTAGAGTGAATTGCAGATAGGAGTACAAGGCGTTTTTTTCCAGAGCCTCAGGTAGAATCCTGCACTGTCTGCCATCTATGAAGTTGTTTGACTTAAATAAATGCAAAACTGATATACTTTGCAGGTACAAGATGTTATAGTTGAGGTGGTGAAATGTTACTGTTTTAAGAAGTTGTATTAAGAGTCACATAACATTAAAACCAGACAAATGTTTGCAAGCTGTGAAGAACTTCAAAAGGAAAATTCTTAAGAGAAGGTGGCCAGATTAAAAATGAAGAGTATTGAAAATACTTATCAAACATAAGAAGTATGTACCAGATTTACGTTCTCTACAAATTTGTCTTTATGCTTGTTTTGTAATCGTTGCACTCAAAACTTAGGCACTACAAAACTAGACTGAAAATATATTGAAAGTAAATAATACCTACTTTCTACCCAGATCTTTCTGTAGGATGTGAGAGTACTTAAATAAGTATTAGAAATGTTAATGAATGAAACTAGCACAGGAAATTTCCAGTACTGATTTTTTGTCAAAAGAAATTAATACATGGTGCCCAACCTATTCTGTCTACTTCAGGGTCTGTAATTACTGTTTTTTAATAAGAGAATTTTGAACTTTGTAGCATTGGTGGTTTATGTTATGGATTGCTAATTAGCCACTTGATGTTTACATGCTGTTTTGAGGAGTTTTATTCACATAAGCGATGCCCCTCCTGGGTGCCTCCTACCGAAGTCAGTCCTCTTCTTGCTGGATGGCAGGCAGGTAATCATAGCTACCAACCTTCCCTCTGTTTTCTGGCTGATCCCCCATCTGCTCTGTGATACCATTCCCATAACTTATCTCCGCTCGTTCTTCTTGGATACTGTGTTTCCTTGCTAACTTTGATAGAAAATGTCAATGCAATTGCATGGGAAGAAAATGTCATGTGACAAAGTTTTTCAGTGCTCAAGAAAAAAACAAGAAACTTCATAGGACTGTGTAGAACATACATTATTAGCTGGATGTTTCTCTTGAATATTCAGTTTTAAAATTATTAACAATTTAGTATCAGAATTTTTAAAAGTTTGAGTTTATATAAGAGGTCCAAGTGCTGCAATTTGCATTTTGTGTCATTTGTGTGGATGGAAGGACAAGGTTGCTTTCTCTTAGAATTACAAGTGAATTATGCAAGTCAAATATGATGTAGTAATGACTATCCCGAGTATTCCCATGGGCCTTAGGTTGTGGTAAGACTCCAGACACATTTGTTGTCTGATTTAGGTAACTTTGTGCTTATGCATAGGTAGAAACTTACTTTTCTAGAGAAACTGAGCTCATAATGATTTTGGAAGCAGAAGACCAGTTATTTTCAGTAATGGCACTGACACTGTAATTTTGGTGTGTAAATACATTTGGAGAGCTGGTGCTTCAGTTCTCATGGCATCTCACAATGTAAACTCTTCTGTAAAATACTATAAAATATACTTTGAAAGTCTTAGCTGGCCTCGCTGAGTAGGAACAGTGATGTTTAAAATTAGCCTGCAGAATTGCCTCTTGACTGCTTTGGTTCCCAGTGTTTGTTTTAAAAAGTAGTAATTTGTGCTCTTGAGACTAGTCATTGTTATGATAACTTTTCATGTATCACCTTTTCCTGGCTCCTCTGTTCTAGGCATCCTAAAGGAGGATCATTTATTCGGCCAAACAAGGCAAATTTTGGAGTAGATTTTCTTACTGCAGTAAAGGATCGGTACGGATTGAATGATAAGCAAGATGTTCAGTATGGGACCGAGAACACACTGGTATTTGGAACGAAGACTGTGGAATTTGTTGGCATGGATTCTGTTGCAGAACAGCAAAGGCAAGTAAAATAAATGAAAATCTAAGATACATTATTAGTGATTGATTAGTCAAGTAGTATTTCAGCTGTAAGGAAAGGAAACTGACTGCCATGCCTATAATCTTGTCACTCATCTAAAAGTAAGCCAAACTGCACTATGGTGAAAGAGACAAGAAATCTTCCTGTTGTGGCTTCAAAATTTACAGGTTTTACAGATAGGAACTGGGATTATGTCATGCTTGAGTGGTCACAATCCTCATTTTGATTTCGTAAAGCAGAAGGTCATGATATTTGGGGAGGAGTGAGAGATAAATTATGATATTGGCAATCATCATGCACATGCACGGTCCTTTTTAAATGTATTTCAATGTTTTTTTAATATTATACAGTATTATTTAGTTTTTGTTTACTCGTATCACTAACAACTTTGTAACTAAGAGAGGGAAGGCAGAAAGTCACTGTACTGCTAGTGAAGAAGTCTTTCAGTGAGCTTATGTCATGTTCACATACCTGGAAGAGTAAGAAAGGAAGTAACTTAATGATGTGTAATAAGTTGCAGTTCTAATGGCCTCCAGCAGTAGAGATGTATTAGTTCAGTAGGTGGCAGTCTCCTTCTGAGCTGATATTCCACAACTATTCTCCCTTTGTCTCCCAGAATATACTAAGCAGTCAAAAATACTTTTCTAAATTTTTTTGATAAGTGATACAGAGAATGCTCAATAACTCGGAACCTCTTGCAAAAAGTATTCCAAGAAACATGTTTAACCTGGAACCTCTAATTAAATTGCAATTTGCATAGCTATATTTAATCTGTTTTATCACTCTTTATTTCAGTTGGATGAGGGTGTTTTGGGGGAGGGGGTTGGGGGTGGGAATTGTGGTTCAACTGGAACTATTTTGTAGTAGCAATGTAAAGACAAAAAATAGAGGTGTTTTCAAGTACAAATGACAGTGCAGCGTAGCAATCTCCACATTTCTAATTCCAAAAGAGAGGGTATGTATGAAAAGGATGTTATTTAATTATAACAACCAGGTATCTGCATGACATACCTATTTCTGTTTGAAGATTAATTAACAGAATGTTCTTTCCCATTTAGACAACTAAACAAACTGGTAGAGATCTCGGTGCGCGGGTGTGCAGTGAGCCATGCTGGTGAGACAGAGGAAATCAGCAGAACGTGTGCCAGTATCCTTTTTTGCTACAGTGCATGATACCACAAGTAAAGTACATACTTTATCATTCCAAGTGTTCACTTCAGTGAATGATACTTGTATCCTTTTATTAAAAAATTATTAAAACTGTAGTTTAGTAGTTTAATGCAGTAATGAGTTAAAAAGTAGATGCCTACAATTTTGAGAGGAAACGCAAATTGTGGATAAAAATAGAAGTATTGTCATAGGTTGCTACTGTGACTGCAATTCCATAAGGCTTCAGCAATGGGATTTTTTTAAAATTTAACCCTAGAATAGATAACCCCTTAGAAGTACAACTGATATGTTCTGTAGACTTCAGAAGTTTCCAATATATAACAAATAATGTGTTCAGTATACTGCATGTTGTGACAGTGTTACAGAAATACAAAGCAGGTATTGTTTGTTCATTTGTAAGGACTGATAAGAGTTTCTGTCAGTATAGAAATTAATCCATTTTAGGATTTGTAAAGTTAAGATCTTTTATAAAATTATAAGCCATGTCCATGCCACAAATCAAAATAAAATTTGCTGTAAATGAGGAGTACTATCTCTTAGCCCAAACAAGTGTAATCTGTTTCTGTTTATTTTATTCAAAACCAAACCCTAATTCTAATTTCTGAAAAAGGAAGTTTGGATTTGAGATAAGTTTCTTTTTCTTAATGTGAAATTTCAGATATGAGGCATATAAACCTATCAAAAAATCTCATATCGTCTTGGGAAACAGTAATAGCCATTGCTTCTCAAATTCGGAATCTGGAAACACTTAATGTCAGGTATAAATATTCATATTTGGTTTTCTCTTCCTTTGGGGCAGGGACAAAAACCAAGAAATTCAGGGTTTAGCTTTCTGAAGGTAACTGGATATCTCAGGACTCATTTTAATGGGAGATAAGTTTTCAAATACTTAATTGTTTTTTTTAAATCTTGTTCTTAAACAACTCATGTGTGCTGTGTATTTCAGATATCCTTTTTCAAGGACAGACGGAACTCTAGGAGTTTAGCATCTATGTCAAACTAACTTCCGCAGAAGTGTTTGGGACAGATGGATGTTGACTGGAGTTTTGTAAAATTAGGAAAATCAATTGTCTGAAATATAGAATATAGATTTCAGCCATTAAACATTTACAGGATTTTAGGCACTTGTCAGCATGTTCCACGTAAGAGATTGCATCATTTTTATGCAAATTGGCTTGTTGGCTAGGGAGACTCGATGAAAATGCATTATAGATTTAGGCAGTTAGACTGAAGGTAAAAAAATTACTCCAAGTACTTTCATAGAAAAGAAACAGGGAGTATAGAAACGTAGGTTTGCAGTGTCATAAGGTGTCTTTACATATTTTTGTAACATCTCAGCAATTAATTCTGTTGATTTTAAAGCTCAGTTTCCCCCAAGGCAAAGCTGACTTGGCACGTGTGTGCGTCCACGTTGCATGTGTGCAGTGAGCCTGGTTTGCAGCAGGAGGCCAATTTTGGAGCAGGCACAGCCAAATTCCCTGTGTGTTCTCTGGGTACTTGTGCGTAGGGGCTGCGTGGCACTGGCAGATGGGCCCCTCAGAAGCCAAGACCTTGCCGTGACACTGCTGCAGGAGTTTGCAGCCTGCCTGAGAAAGCTCTAGTAACATATCCTTACCTCCTAAACATCTTGCTTAGCATTTTTTAATCAGGTTTAGCAGTAGCTGTCTGTTTGCCTTCTGGGTTTGCAAACCTGTTTGGTTTTTTTCTTAATGAGAATGTTTAGAATTTTTTTTTTTCTGCATAGAAAACCTGTAAAGCAAATATATTTTCATTTTCGTTAAAGTCTTAAGACTTTATCTCTGTTTTTTATTTTTGTTGATATATTCTGACTGCCCAAGCAAATCTTTACTTAGGGGCCCACTGTTGTTTAAGAATTATGTTTAGCAACAGTGTCTCCACACTAAACTGGAATATCAGTCATGCTTTAAGCAAACTTTAAGTATCCCGAAACCCAGTCCATTTCTGTCCTAAAATAATGCTGATAAGAATTGTGGATCATGGTGACAGATCTGGGGGAAAATCTCTTGTACAGTGATGACATTGGAAAAGGAGGGAGGATGTTGTAAAATAAAGCTGCAATTCTATCGAAACAAGAAAGAATTCACAAAATAATTTCAAAATAAAGGAACATTTCTAGTACACACCTATACACCATAACTGGCACATAACAGAGTAATTTTCTGGAGTGAACTAACACAATGGATTAAAGTCTGTAAATAGTAGCCTAAATCACCAGGGTTTTTATTTATTCTTATAGTTACTACTGCAAAAATGTGTTTTTAAATAGTTGTAGGTGTTCCATTTTCTTCAATATTTAGCACTGAACAGCTGTTTGCAACCTGGGTGCTATTTGTAAGTCTAACTTTACCTAGAGGATATCATGATTATTGTTACAAGCATACAAGAGAATTTATTTTCATTCATCCAGAACATTTTTTTATTTAGTTTTTCATTGTTGAGAAGTGTAGTCTAGACTGAAGGGCTTTCAGAAGTTATTTGTGAAAAAAATGGAAAACAAAAGGAGATTGATCCTGGAATCTGATGCTTACAACTACAAACTGGCAGAGTCTGAATTAGTTTTTTGACCTTCTGTTTGCTTTAAAAAGAAAGGCATTAGAAGGTAAGTTTGCTACTGATTATTTTTGTACACGGAAAGTTGGAAGAAGAATAAAAGTGATAACCATCCACCAGCTGTGTGGAAATTTAACCTGTAAGTAAGTAAGTATGAACTAAAATGAGAGATTTTTATGAGAACAAGCAGATAGATTAGACCTTAGGGAAGAAATAAAAACTTCTAGATTTGAAGACTGCAGATTTGGGAATCTTTTTTCTTTCTTTCTTTTTTTTTCTTTTTTTTTCTTTTTTCTTTTTTTTATCTATGATACTTCACCATTGAGAGTGGATTTTACATACTTTTGTTTTAGTGGTATCTAGATAGTCACATAGGCTCTTTATTTTCAGTTGACACTAAGGAATTTAATCCCCAAATCTGTTTCATTTAATATTAGTGGAAAATATCCTTTTCATGTTCAAAACTTAGGAGAAGAACAGGGGAGAAAGAGGCCACGGATGAATAAATATGCATTCCTGAAGTAGACAAGTAAATTAGGAAAGAGTATGTTTGAATATAATTAGAAGTGTATTTTATTATATTTAAAAATATATGACATCTTGGCAATGATTGCTAACATTTTTTTTTGTAAACTTTTTAATATGTAATTCTAAACTAGTGACTTAATTAAATGCAATTATTCATTATGCAAACATTTATTCTTTTTACACAGTGAAAACAAAATGAAATTTCCATCAAGTTCTATATCTGGTGCATTTTCAAATTTGAAGATTCTGGCACTTAATCAAACTGAAATAACATGGACAGAGGTAATGACCTTTCCTGGGTTTGTTTTTCTTTAGTATCATTAGGTTTTTAAGGCAAGGATAGTTAGTTACATCTGGAAATTGCCATGTCAAGATAAAGCGGTTGGAGTATAGTTGTCTAAACGAAAACCTTTTGGTCCTTGTAGTTGTTGGAGGTCTGTACTTTTATGTATGCAACAGAACAAATGGAAATGGAAAGAAAATACGTCAATATAACAAGAAATACTTGTTTTGGCATCACTTTGCATCAATGGGAGATTGGCTTAGTATCTTTGCACATACTGATGGCTCTTGAAATACGTGATGCCTGGTTGTGTGCAACACAGAGCACAGAACAAAGAAAGCTCTGACTTTCAGGCACTGAAACATGCAGACATTTTCATGACTCTCCCCTAATACTATGTCTAATAAGAATGAAGTCTGGCTGTCAAATCTGTTAGCAGTGAGCCTTTTCTCAGAGATGGGGCTTAGGAAGTGCATCTCAGTAGTGTCATATTACTCATAATGGCTTGTAAATTCCAGACTATTTGGATTTCTCAGGGGTAGATTTTGCAGTACTGCATCATAAAATTTCATGAATTTTCAGATTTTCCCTGCCAGTCACTATCCAGTAAAAGAGCATTTACTAAAACTGGGGTTTGAGTAGAAAGAAACTTCTTCATTCTCCTGTCTTGCAGCAGGGTTTGAGGGTGGTCACCGCTATATTTTTGTTTAATGTCCATTCACTGTGCTCTTAAACAATCCATAGGGTTTATGGTAGGACAGTTGATAATCCTTCCACAACAGCAGCAATATGAATGGTGAAGTAAATAGAAGAACTAAGTGGTTACAAACAATTAAAATGTCATCTAGTGCTCATCAATCTGTGCATTGTGCTGTTTGAAATTTTGGCAGCTGCCAGCAGCTCCCCTCCATCCCAGGGTGACCAAAGGCTGGTCGGAGCCATTGCTGCAGGCAGATCAGACTTCTCTAGGGATAACTAAATTTCAGAGAGAAAACCCAGGTTACTCAGAGCAGTTTAAAATTATGTCGTTTTTGCATTTGTTTTTGAAACTCCCCTCTAGCTGACGATTCGTCGTTGCTGTAAAGACATTTTTGGTTCAGAAATCTTTTGTATGGAATTGAAATTTGTTCCAATTCATTCCCTTATTAGCTGGGAGACATAAGCCTGTGCTTAAAAGTGCTGTTCCAGGGCAGCCAAACAAAATGGAAAAAATAAAGGGACCTACCTGACTCTACCTACGGTACCTACTTAGTACTCGGTGAACAAACCTCTGGAAGATGTTACTGCTTAAGCTCTAAGGGGTTTTACTTGAAAAGTCGACTTTTAAATAGAAAATAGTAAGGCATATAATCCAGGCAAAAGAGAAGAAATAAAGTGATTGTCAATGGGAATATAAGCAAAGTCTGAAAGTCCTAGAAATGTTTTAATTAAAACAATTTAATGGTGAGCAGCATTTCAAAATAGCTTACTGTCATATGTAAGAATATATGGCATAGGGAGAGTTTTAAAAGAGAAGGTAAGATTTGCCTTTTTTTTAAATCTGTTCCTTTGCTTTGAAATATTTTTTACAGTAGAGGGACGTGCTTAACTCTTATGCAGTTATACATAGCTCCACATTTACATGCCTTGAACATCAGTTTTCAAAGAAGTTCTTTCATTAGTGTGTTATTTGCATATATCTTAATACATCTGAGATTTTTACTAGTATACCAGTAAAAGATCTTATTACTGTATAATTGTTGATTAATTGTTCAAGATAAAACATATAACCTTCAAGAGGGAAAAATGTCCTGTAAAATATCCTAAGGTTAGCAACCAGTGACTTAGAAATTTATTAATGCGTTTGAATGTAAAGAATTCATGTTTATGGCTCCAAACCCTTTTTTTCTTTTTCAGCATTTAAATCATGTCAGTTGATTTTCAAACTAAGATCTTACATTTATAATATAATCTACTATTATACAGGGTAAAAGAAAAATCTGGGTTAAAACAGAAGTGCAGGATCATGTTTCTGACACTAGCAAGTAGCAGGTAGTTGGGAAAAATTCTAGGCAAAGGGTAAGCATATGGTAAGAGCTTCTTGTAATTTGGAATTGTGTGTCTGTGATCTTGAGATTATATAATTAATCTAATTATTCTTTGTGGGTTTTTTGTTTCATGACATCTAACTGTATTAAGAACCCATTTGAAAATTTTGCTATCCACAGTTTTTAATATCAGCTATCCACAATGAGCCTCTGATCTTTCCTGAGTGTTAATTCAGTGTCAAAGCTGTGAACTTTTGTTTCTGTGGAAGCTGTTTTAAGCATTCGCTGAAAATTGGACAATTTGATTTTCTTAGAATTGGGATGTGACCTATCATTTGGTTTTGACAATTTTCTAATAGTTTGGTCAATCTATTGAAAAAAATCTCCTGATACTTCAGTTTTGTGCAGAAATTCTATTTCCATCACAACACACAGCTGTTGTGGGGGAATCACCCAAAGATTCTCACTGAACATGCATCTCATTTCTCTTGACTCTGCAGGTTTCTTCTCGTTCTTCATTACCCGTAGATAATTATTGTGATCTGTCTTCTTGACATAGACAAACACTATCCAGATCAGAGAAATGAAATATTGGTGTTTCCTGCTCTTGCTTTGGAGCAGAAAAGGTCATTGTATCTGAGTTAGTAAGTTTTTGTGTGTTGCAGATATGGCAGCAGGATGACGTTTCCTATTTTTGGGTATGAAGCAGTTGAGCCCCAAATCAAAAGTTGCCTTTTGAAGAGATGTCAGTGTTAACACTTTGTGTGATATATATAATGAGACAGTTACATGTACATCCAGCTGTGTGACTTTATACAGCTGTAGTGGAGAGAATGGTGCCAAGGACAGTGGACGTTTATAGGAGAATGGATTAACTATAAACATAATGAATTGAACTGGATTGTCCAGATCTCTGAACTTCACTGCTTATCACCTTTGTAACATCCTGCAAAAACAAGCAGGTGATTGCACTGTGCATCTGCATGTCTGTGTTCTTGCATCTCAAAAGCCTTGAATCTGCTCGTCAGTTACAATCACATTTTGAAAAGAGGTGGATGCTTAAAATTTATTACCTACAAATTCCCAGAAAATAGGAATGTAGATGGATGAAAGAGCCCCTCTAAGTTTCCTAACCAAGGAAGGAGTAGCAGGGTGAGCTCACACTTAATTTGACTCTGGAGAATACACACCGGAAGAACCTCAGTGGAAAGAATAATTTGCCACTTGCAGGCACAAATCTGTAGAAAAGCAGTCAGTTCCAGTGCTTATGGAATTTCTCGTGCTACAACTGCACAATTTTTGACACTTTCACAATTGCATACAAGACTCTGATGCCAGCCATTTCTTTTGCTTTGTAGTAAGTGTTTATTTTTAAAAGTTTGGTTACCTGCTGTAGATGTTTGCAAAGGAAATTTGCATGAAGTAATAATTTTTATGTCATTTCAGGGCATAAGATCTAAACTGATCTAAGTTGATCTTTGTTCAATTTGTAGCCCTTTTTGAACTAATTTGTTTTCTTTAGAAAACTTGCAAACTTCAGGATATGTGTTGAATTAGTGCAATTCTTTGCTTTTATTTGGTTTATAGGCTGGCACAGTCCCATCACAGAGCTTTCAAACTCTCATAAATTAAGATATTCAAAAAATTCTGTCAGGCCTGATGAGAAGTACAGAAGTTCCAGAACTCGTAGCTGGTTCTGGAATTCTGTACATATGTAGAGTTTGTACTGCCATTTCCTCACCTCATCATAGGGAAACCCCGGTCACTCCAACCCACCATGTGAAAACAACTCAGTTTCCAGGTCACACAGCCTCAGCTGGAAGGGCAGCCTCCAGCCTGGGACTGAAGTCCTGTGACTGCAGAAACCCTTTGATGTCATCTCTGTTGGTGGGTCCAGCCACAAGAGAGCCATCTGGAAAAAAGAGAAGGCTAGGAAACCTTTAGTGATTGTTTCTCTGGATTTGGGAGCTACAGCTTGTTCTGATCACGTTCAGAGCCAATTTCGATATAGTATAATTTTGGGAATATTTATCCCAACACTTGTCATATTAAATAAAGTTTTGCTCTTAGGTTCTTCTTTGTGCTCAAGAATGGCCAGCACTTGAAGAGTTGTACCTTTCTTCTAATAATATTACAGTTTTGGAAAGGTGAGTAACATGAGTCAGTCAGTCATTACTGACTGATGTACCACAAAGTTATGTAGTACATAAAGTTACATTTCTGTAACATTTACATCACCATGACATAATTGTAAAGTAATTGATGCAAACTTCACATGATGTACCTCAAAGCATTTATAAATGGACACAATTACATGTGTGCACTATATACTTAGGAAATTAGCATTTTCATTAGGCAATAACTTTAAATGTTTTGTTTCTGTGGGTTTTTTTTCCAATATATCAGGCCTGATAATGTCCTGCAGACCCTGAAGCTGTTAGACCTTTCAGATAACCAGTTACTGGATGAAAATCAGCTGCATCTAATAGCACATCTCCCCAGGTAGCTGCAAACAGATTTGCAGGAAATTCTTTGTCCTGGATATTCATCTCCATAGTCTTTGCTGACTGAAATACAATAGTATTGATGTTGCATGAAAGATTTATGAGATCTTGAAGTAGTGGCATTTTGCCCTCTTGAGGAGAGTAACTGCATTATTTAGTTGAGCTACTTTAATATAATCCTACTTTTGTTGTACAATACCACATTCTTGAGCTGTGTTTTACTTGGTTTTCATTATGGAACGAAAGCGATTTACCACACTTTGCTAATTTGCAGTTATCTTTTGCTGTACACAAGAATAGCAGCCATGATTTTAAATAGCCAAAAGCTATTAAAATCACACATTTTAAAACCAGGAGCCATTCTGAAAGCTTGAAATAGTTGCACTTACTCTCTGAAAATTTTATTCCCTGAACTTTGCTGAAGTCTGGGTGCTGTCTGTGAGGCTGCTGTTCATCTGTCAGTGATTATGCACCATGTCAAAAGTTGTACATCTTTATTTTAAAAAAATAATAATTAGGTAGTATTTCTTTACAAAAAACTTCCTGTTCCCTGTACAGTGATCATCACATCTATTACATTTCAGATTAGAACAGCTAATACTTAGAAACACTGGCCTATCTTCTATACACTTTCCTGATGCTGGATTTGGTATGTAAAAGAAGTAATTTATTTATAATATTATAATTCTGTTTATTTAAAATTTTCATTGTTTTCTTGTAATTTATTCTTTTTCCTAGGATGCAAGACTAAAATGTTTCCTTCACTAAAACGCCTTGCAATAAACGACAATAAAATATCACAGGTAGGTTACATTGTGATAGTTTCTCATTTTTAAATACATATATCTTTGTTTAAAAATAAGTTGGAGTTTGCTTTTTAAAATTTTTCTCTGATTTTAAGATTCTGAGACAACTACTGAATACTTTGATCAACACAGAGGCACAATTTAAAAATGTAAAAACATTTCTTAACGTGTCAGTTAAACATGTTTATTGTAGCTAGTCATATCCCCCTGCTACCTCGCAATTCTAATGATCTAAAATTCTGACTAGCTCCTTGCTTTCTTTTGTGGTTTTTTTTTAATTAAACGTAGTGCAGTTCTTTCCTCAGCTGAATGACCAGGATCCAAGTACTTGGTTCTGATGGACAAAAGAATATTTTCAATCATGTTTATTGTATGGGAAAAGTCAATGTTGCCATGTATTGTTATGAAATGAAGTTATGTTTTATGTTTTCTCAAAAGACTGTTCCCTTGCTTTTCAGTGGTCATCTATCAATGAGCTTGATAAACTGCCAAGTTTGCGGTCACTGCAGTGTAACAATAACCCTTTCATGGACACAGAGAAGAACCCCGAGACCCTGATACAGCTAATTATTGCCAAGATAAGTCAATTGGAGGTTTTGAACAACTGTGAGGTATGTGATATTTCAACTGCACAGGTCTAGGGAAAAACATTAAATCACTGCCTGAGGAATTGTTTTCAGTTTCTTCTCAGGTTACTGATTGTTTGCATGCAGGAAAAGTAAAATGCCAACTCGTCCATCACCCACATCAGTGGGGCAGTTCATAGGGCTGCCAAGACCAAGCCCTCTTTGTGAATGTTACTAACTCAGGGGTGACTAGGAGAAGGTGGGTCAATGGTAGGATTTTTCAAGCACCTGTGTTGTGTTGAAGTTGCAGAACTGTTAACAGAAACCACACTCTTAAAGAAAAAGCAGCATAGTTGGATCTGTTTCAGTGACAGTAATACCAACATTTGCTTTCTGCAATAGGAAAATATCATTATCTAAACCAAATCAAACTTTCAGCAAACGTTTATCATAAAGGAGAGCAGAAGCAGTGTCTCATCCATAGCCACAAAAACATCCTTGTGTCATCATTTACAGCAAGATCGTTGCATAGATGTTCATTTATGGCTCAGTCTTAGGGGTTGTAGAATTCTTAATGGCCCTAAAATGTACTGAATATATAGATCAGTCCGAATTTGAAGATACAGTTTGTAAGATTCTTGGTATCATTAAAACACGCTGAACACCAATTAATACAAAGGAGTCAGTGTCATTAATTTGATTTTATTCTCTGGAAAGGTATTTAATTATATTACGTGCCATTCCTGTGTCAGTACAGATCCTTCCTGCTGAAAGAAGAGGAGCAGAGCTTGATTACCGCAAAATATTTGGAAATGACTGGTTAAAAGCTGGTGGGCATTGGAACCCAGAGAAAAACAAACCAAGTGAAGAATTTCTTGCTGCCCATCCCAGATACCCATCACTTTGTCTTAGTAAGTACAAGTAAAGTAGCATTTCCTCAATTCTGGCATTGTCGGTTTGGTCTGTCTTTAATTTCTCTTCCCCTTGATGCTTTTTCCATGTGCTGCTACAGCCTTAGGAAAGCCTACCCTTGGCAGGCTTGTGTGTGAGTGGTTTTTGCTCCTGTGGGGTGGCTGCAGAGTACTGCACCCTTCAGGGCACTGTGCCTCAGGAATCTGGGCTCACTGCCTCAGAGATCCCAACATCTGCCCCATCACTACTGGTGGGCAGGCACTAGCTCTCTTCACCTGGGGGATGTTAAGCAGCACCTCCACATCCTGAGTGCTCTAGCAGCTGACCAAGGCTCATGCCTGATCCTACACCACAGTACTCTTAGGTCTTCTCTCGAGTTTCAGTCTTTGAAGGGTTCACATCTATGTGCACTTTCCTCCACACAGAATATGGTGCACCTGAAGAAGGAGAACTGAAAGGACGACAGCCTTTGACTCTGAAAAATCAACTTCTGAGTAAGAGGCCAGAAATGGTCAAAATTTTTCCTTCTGCATTTAGAATATTTTATAAGATTAATGTTTCCTGGGTGTATATAGAGAACAAAAGGTTCAAAAGCCTTTGAGATGTCACAGACTTCCAGCTTGTAATTCTGCTTTTCTGACCTGTATCAGTAAGTTTGACTAGATTCGTCTTTTATGTACTCTGTATTTCCCCCTCAATTGAAGCCAAATGATTTTCTTAATTATGACAATGCAGAATAGAGGTAATGGATACTCCATTCTGACAATGTCTTTACAGAAGACATCTGAGGTTTTAACCTCAGATACACTGTTTTCTGATATTAATGCTTTTATAACTTCTTAACTTTAGGACAGACAAGAAAAATATAGGTAGCTTTGATATTTGGAGCTGTCAACATACTTAATCTAGGTCACATCCCGGACTTGCAAATTCATGTAGCAGTGTTTCCAAGATGACAGAAGAACAGAACCTTTTTTCTCTCCATGGACAAAATAGTATTTTAAGGCATTATACTCTAATTCACTTGGGTGGAAGACTAAATAGAACAAGGAATCCAGTTGGCTAGATGTAATATAAACCTTGTTTTTTAAGGATAAGTCCTTTAATCTCTGTAAAAGAATTGGACTCATAATGTCCTTATAATTTGTATGATGCTTTTGAGATATTGTGGGCCAAAAGCCTGTTTTAAACTGAATAAGCAGTTTCCATTCTTCTGCAGGTTATTTAAAAAAAAACAAAAAACAAACAAAACAAAATACAAATTAAGCATTTTTAGATAAATATTCCTTTTGACCAAAAAAACCAGCTTAAGCATTAGAGAGTCACTTCTAAAATATTTTCCTTAATTTATTGAAGATGAATAAAAATTTGATTATTTTAATAAAATTACTTTTAATTTTTCAGAGAATGACTAAATGCTATCTTAGCTGCTCAGAGGCAGACTACATCCTGACTTTTTTAGACAATCAGGCTGAGTTCACAGAAATAATCTGTAATAAAAACAGACTAGAAAGACTGTGCACCTGCCAGAATAGGCTTATTTTTCTTTCACTAATGTCTCACCATTCTTTCTTAAGCTTTGACAATTAAGTGTCCTGAGAAACCCGAACAGAAGCCAGTAGAGAAAAAGCTACCAGGTAAGAAGTCTTGGCTTGTTGCTTTGTAGTTCCTTGGCAGCTGCCTCTGGCTTTGTCAGCTCCTGAAGATTTTCCTCTGTCATATAAAGAAATGACAATGGTAGAAATTGTTTGAAAGGCCATTATTTTTCTGGCCTTCATACTTACTTTCAGTCCAGCTTAAAGATTGAAAGTTGATGCTTGTCTTATGACCTCTGCTGCTGGTTTCATGATTAATGTGTCTGAGGCAATTAAAGGCTAATTAACTGGTATGAAAGCTGGTGCATGTGTTAACCAAGTAACCAGAACACAAAGTCGTAAGATCCAATTACATAGTCTGTGGATCTAGATAATAAGGTCCAGTATCTAATACATTGTCAGAAATCTAGTTCTGACCTCTATCAAATTCATCTTTTGAAGTTTTAGTGCCTGTAGTGAGACTAGAATGAGTAAGACTGTTCTAAATCAAGCTGGTATTTTTGAAAGATGTGTCAGAATGGAGTCGGAGAGAAAGGACTTAGTCAAGCTTTATTCTAAAATAAAAATCACATTTATTATCACAAGTTGCATAAAATCAGATAGATACAGCTTTTACAAAAATGTTTGATAGAAAAATATTTGTCTAAGTAAATGTGTGGTATTACAGGAATAACTCACTATTGCTGTGCCTTTAGATAAAGCTTCAAAAGAAGTGAAAGTTCAATCAAAATACTGAGCATCTCTATTGCAAACATGGGTATCGCCTCAGGAACAAACTACATCTACTCATTCGAGATCCATTACAAAAAATATCCCTTCCTATAATTGATTTCATAAATATAAACAACTCTGCTGACAATTTGTTTGGGACTAATAATGTTATACCATTCCTAAGAGTGGCACTAGTTCCACAGTGACATTCACTTACTTGTGCTGGGAAAGCCAATTCCTGGTAATGAAAACTTCAGGGAACAGTTGCCAGATGCAAGTAGTCAGAACCTGGCTGGTATGTGTCCCAAAGGTCGCTTAGTTTAGCATGGAGGAATACAAACCCAAAAAAAGGTATGTTATGAAGCCGTAACACTTTAATTTTGTTTATGGGATCAAAGCCCCTCAACTGTAGTAGCACATCCTGCTGTATCCACCACAGATTAACCATTTTCAATTCGATATTAGCAGTTACGGTTTCAGGTACCAAAGACGACATTGCAGTGTTAGAACTGAAGCAGCAATGCAGCCTTTCACTGTTGCTGTAAGCAAGTAAAGTGAAACACTGGTCCTTTGCTACAGCTCAGTGACAGCAGTGTTTTTATACTAACTTTTCTTTCCTTCCCCTTGACAGAGTCCATGACTATTCAGAAGGTCAAAGGACTGCTGTATCGCCTGTTTAAAATTCCTGGTTCGGAACTGAAACTGTCCTATGAAAGTTCTAAAGTGAGTTAAAAATGGGTAATTCAACAATAAAATATTTCATGCTGCTAAAGGTCAATATCACATTCTAAAATACTACCTAAGGAAATTCATTTCATTTCAGGAGGGCAGTCTTCATGCTGTAATTTAGGACCTAATTTCATTCCTGTAATATGACAGATTCTCCCTGACTGCAATTACCTGATGTATATTTGGTTTACACAAAGGGATTTCAGTTTAAGTCTGATTAAGTTTTTTTTCCTTTCTTATTCTAGCTGGAAGGAAAAGAAGTTGAACTAGACAATGACTTAAAGCCTTTGCAGTTTTACTCAATAGAAAGTGGAGACTGTGTGTTAGTACGGTGGTAAGAAGACACTCTCTTGCTAGACTGAAGGAGAAGCCAACACAGGAACTGCAGAAGAGTGACACAGTGCCCTCAGGCAGTATGGACAGCCTGTGCCTCAAGACACATACGGGCAGCTATGAGTTTCACACGTGGCACCAGAGGGCTGTACAATTGTACTTTCAGCTCCTCAATTTAATCATCGGCCTCCCTGAAAGCATCTGCTCATTTGTCTTACTTGAGAGATACCAAATAGTGCTTAAATGCTTCAATTAAATAAAACTCAAGGTAACCTTTTTGCCAAGATTTTATACTGCCTTCCCACTGCAGCCCTGAAAGTTTATTTTACTGAACCGAGTACAGGGTGATCTCTTGGCTTACTAGACAAGATTAGTGCTGCACTGAGAGGCTACTTGCTTTTTGTTTTCATCTACATCCAGCAACCTTAAAGCAAACAAAACCCAGCTGTAATTTTAGAAGTACCTACACACCCTTAGACTATTAAGGTCAAAATCTGACAGACAGACCTTTATTCTACCCTACAGTGTTAACATACCACAGTATAAATAAGATCTCTGCACACTGCAAGGCAGTGCTACTTATTTTACATTCTTTAGTGTGCTGTTCCTCAGTCTTATTTTACTTTCACTTGTGTAACCTCAGATTTATATCTAATACCAGTGAGCTCTCAGAAATCCCTCCTAACCAGGCCAAGTTTGCAGTACTTGAAGATTTGGTATAAGCAAACTTTGATACTGTTTTTATCTAAAATGACAATGGCATAAACAAACTACGCATAAATCCTAACTGCCAGTGCTGTCCCAGCCCCTGCACATGAGGTCAACCTGTTAGACAGGACAGAACCTGCTGCAGCAAGACTTAGCAGATGCCCTGGTGCTGAACACAGCTCTCCACTGGATCCTGGTACTGCTCTACACTGAGTTAAATCAGTAATATCTTAATTTACAAAAGACAGGCTAGTTGGCATTCTTATGTGCATTTATTAATTACAAGTAGGTCTTTGTATAAAAAGGAAATTTTTTTCTCTTAAACATTTTGGTTTTTGTCAGATCAACATCTATACTATAGAAAATGAATAGTATCAGTCCACTTGTAGTTATCAAAAGGGATGTGCAAATATTGTTATACTTTTAGTTGAAAGCCAACAATAAAAGATACCTTAATATTTCTTATTATTCCAGAAATGAGTCAAAATATACACTTTTCCTTGATCATTATACACTACCCTGTTTTCCAAGGGAAGTCCATCATCTTTCCTCACATCTACATGGATCTCCACACAGTTCCTTTAATCTCCAGAGCTCTGTCAGTTCCTGGGGAGAGTACTGGGGGGAAGACAGCATGCCACTCTCACATGTCTTCTCACACAACCAGAGACCATCCTGTTAGCAAGAGAAACATTCCAACAGAATTTAGTCACCAGCAATCTTCACTTCCAAGAATCATTTCTAGCAACAAACTTTGCACACCAAGGTCCCCAACTGACCTCCTTGGCCTAATCAGAGAACCTGGCAGGTAGGGATGAGGACTGCAGGTGGTTTGTGGGGATTTTGTGTTTTTTCTTTGAAATACATCTTTAAACTTTTTTCTTTTTCCTTTCCTCTGGGTTTTAGTTCAATGGTTGTTTCAATTTCTTTTTAAAGAAAAAGCATTTCCCCTGCTTTATGCTACTTGGAACAACAGGCATGGTCTCTTTCCATAAGATCAGACAATTGCTTCAGACTTACTTGATATCGCTTGGGTCCTACAGCTGCCATCCATATGCCCATGCTCACATCTTCACCCTGAGATGGCACATTAAAATAAAAAAATACAGATATTGCATAATCTACCAGGAGTAAAGAACGGTAACAACAAAAACCTACATCTGACTGTTTTAGGGCTGTTAAATTAATCTCCCAGCTTTCCTGTGTTAATACACTGCTCTTAGAAGAACAGAGTGTAAAAACAAAGATTACAGCTCCAGAGGTTCTCAGTCCAAAACATCTGTGCTTTGACCTAGAACAGACACCGAGCATAGTGACCAAAAGCACTGCTAAAGACAGCATTAGCTGGGAGAGCCCAAGATTAACACTTGAGCAATGGTTTTTTTCACCTTATCCAGTACATGCTGTTTCAAGACGAGTTTAAGACACAAAAACTAAACCAACTCTGTCTTACCTGGTATGTCTTTAACCTTTCAGAGTTGCTTGCCAGCCACTGAACGATGTCTTTGGAGATCACATAGCCAGACCCACAAGCAAAGGCTGGATATGCAGGACTTGGATACTCCAGCTCTTGCCATTTCCCAGTTCGATCAACTGCCCAATTTAGTCTGAAACTGAAGACCATGTTAGACGTGAGATTTTATAGAGAGCCCTCTGTGGAATCTATGAACACTGCTAACAACTGAAGTAACACTGATAAACAATATTAAGAGGAAGATTAAGTCTCATTTCTCTAGGACACACACATCTAACTGAACACGAGCTCAAATAATAACTACTGTTTGGTCTCAATCTTGGGTAATAAGAGAAAGTTCTCAGAACAGAAACAAAAGCAGTATTGACAGTATCTTCAGCATGCTGCACCTTGCTGCTGGGTTTTGATCCAGATAAGCACATGCATCCTTACTTGTGTTCTGTAACAAGCACATCTGTGTCCTGTTAGTTAATTGCCCTTTGGTTAATCAACATGACACAGTCAGTGCCTCCAGCAGGCATCCAGATACAGCAGTATTACACAATCCATTTTCCTGATAAAACTAGTGGCTGCTTACAAAGCAGGAAACAGTATGTACTCTAAGGTGTTTTGCAAACGAAACTCAACAAAGCCGATGTTCAAAGGCTGCCATCACTGAATTACAAAAAAACCTTCCAGGCAGTGGTGTTCTCTAAGGAAGACTTTATTCACTACCAGAGGCCTACAGAAAGCCAGCAATGCTCTGTCTGCAGTCTCTCCAGACAGACTCCCAGCCCCAGGCAGTGTGGCAGAGCTCACTGCCGGACCCTGAGGCTCTATGGACCCTGTCAAACTGTCTTGTGAGGCACTGAGCAGCATCCTGCTTTTCCTGTTCAGGAACAGGTTGGTACTGCACTCCCCTGGCTTTATAAATACTTCATGCACTCACAGCTAAGTGGCTAACTGTGTCAATGCAGCAGGTTCTCCCCGTTTTACAGACGTTGCTGAATTCAGTCATGAGCACAAGCAGCTGAAAGCTTTAGTGAGCTGCTAAGAATTGTCACCTCCGACAACAGCTCCGAAAGGGAGGAATTGCAGCTGAGTGACCAGATTCTGCACACTCTCAGCTGAAGCTGACACGTTAAAGCACCAAGTAGACAAAAATCACATCTGATACCTGAATTCACTTTAGGCTCAGTATCTTCCAGTTTATCGAATCACAGAAGGAAGGGTGCAGCCCCCTCCAGACTGAGAAGCACCTGCTTTGCTAATCATTTTATACTTGCATAGTTATTTCAGCATTGTTCCCTACACCTCACACTTGCCTTACCTATGACTGTTAGAGAATTCACACTTGAAGATGTCACCCCTACAGTCCTTTGAGATAACCACAAGATAGCCAGCCATTTCACACACACTCAACTACACATCTTATTGAATCACTTTATGAGTAAGCAACAGTCCACAACAGATTTGTGAAGCAAAGCAGCAAAGGCCTGTTCTTCTTCAGTAAGCAGATGGCAACAGGAAGAAGGCCCATTATGCTATATTGAATGTTTTAGTAGTGTTAAGAGTTTCTGCTATACTGGATGCTCTACCAGATCTGCAATGCATTTCAGGGATGGAAGGGAAGATACGGGCTACTTTGATCCCCCTATTTATTCACAAGTGTAATACGGGCTGGGGAAGTTCACTCAAAAGTTCATTGCTCAGATCTACCATTTCAAGCAGCAGCAAATATGGGTAGCAATGCCTGTAGTTCACAGACATCAAAATACAGTGCAGACCATAAAGGAAATTTTGTTTCTTCTGTTTACCCCATTCCCTCAAGCCCAACAGAAAAATCACAGTGGCTTCACAAAAAGTAATGTTTACAGTTCTATAGTATGTACTGGCCTTTTAACTTCACTGTATTGCTGGAATACTTTAATTTACTTAAGTACCATGACAAAGATGTCTATAACACATTTGAAAATTAGGTAAGATATTCAGCAAGTTTAACTCATTGTAAAAGCACACTCTGGAAAGTTACTGTAAATTACTGATTTCTGTATTCTGAGATTCCAAGTTCTAACACATACAGATGTCTTGCTTTTTATAACTGGCTTCCTTAGGCAGAAAAGGGGAACACACATGAAAACAGACTTAAATTACTCAACTGTTCACTAAAGACACGGTATGTCCCAATGACAAGTTAGAGAAAAAAACTCACTTTCCCCACCAAATGTTTGGTCTGTCCAATTTCTTCTGCATTATTCTGTTAAAAACACCTTCCAAATCAATGTAGCAGTCATCATCCGTCTTCAGCAACAAGTCAAAACTCGTTGATTCAACTGTCCTGCAGCCAAAAAGAAAACTGATGGGATGCTGAGCTGCACACTACAAACTACAGATACGCAATACAAGGCTCTGCAAGGGTTTTTTTTAGGAAGCAGAGGGGGAAGAAAGAGGAATGTCTTTCCAACCCTTGACTTATTTAAGTTTTCTCTATCAGCCAAGGCTGACTGCCTGTCCTACAGAAAGGAGATGCAGCTCCATCCAATGATAATCTTACAACATGGACTTGTGTATGAGCTGAAGAAAACAAACTTGGGAGTTTTGTTCTCCAGGACAGATGGTGGATTTACTAATGAATCTGTCTTAAACAGTATTGACCTCAGGAGAATATGAATCCCTGCTGATGATGGCAGCACAGCTGTTAAAAGCCAATGGCTACACGTCAGTCGCCTGCTTTCAGGATGAGACAGTCACTTCAAGGGCAATGAGAAGGTCATAGGTGTTAAGAAACATCTGTGGGAACAAATCAGTACTTATTCTTCCTCAGTAAAAGCACCCTTCAAAAACAAAAAATGTAATCTTTAACTGTCTGAAATAGTTGCATGTCTGACACTCATAAAAAAAGCTTCAGTTTCTAGGGATCATGACTGAGCTGGTTACAAACATTGCTTTTAAGGGTAATTTCTCACAACAAGAAAGGCATTTTTAAAAGCCTTTTACTACTAAATCTTGAAATGTTACTAAATCTGTAAGCAATGATCACAAAGATCTAAGTCTTGACATTTAAACCCCCTTTTAGAACTGAAAGTATGGTTCAGTTTTTCAGTTACATTCATAACCATGAAATCTGTTAAATAAGTGCATAATCTTGCAAGCAACTAAACTGAATTCTGGCTAACTTAAAACTCATCAGCTGTATTTCTTACTCCACAGCAATGTCAATTAATTGAAACAGTTGCCTTAGAGTAATTGAAACAATTGCAAATTAGAGGTAATAACTTACCAGGTTCATCACAGACAATGTATTATATTATGAAAATTCTTCCTATAAACCTTCTGTTCCCCTTCTAAACAAGCTTCCCATCCTTCTCCTCAAATCGGCACTGCTGTGGCCACATCTATCCTACAGTGTGCAGTCTTAGACTCCTCAGTACAACAGGGACACGGACATACTAGGTGGAGAGCCCAGCAAAGGGCCATCAGGATGATTAAGGAGCTGGAGCATCTCTCCAATGAGGAAGGGATAGGGAGCTGAGACTGTTCAGCATGAAGAAAAGAAGGCTTGAGGGGAGCTCATTAATGTATAAATATCTGAAGGGAGTGTGTAAAGAGATGGAGCCAAGCTCTTTTCAGTGGTCTTCAATGACAGGACAAAAGGCAATGGCCACAAACTGAAACACTGAGTTAAGTATAAAAACTGGCCAAAAGCCATCCTTTGAAAGACTGAAACTGCTAGTTTTCACTTAGATACAAATTCAAAGAAATTACAAGGAGACATGAAAATTTTCACACCTGGACTCTTAGAGCAAAAGTGTGTCTTGCCAGCTTATATTAATTTGAGGCACCAAGGGTCAGAATTCAAGAACTGTAGGTGCTTTTACTTTACTCTCTACATGCACCCAAAATCATGAGGGAGAAATACAGCCTAATGAAGTAAATCACATAAGGCACGTATCTCAAGGAACCCATCAAATAACATAATATGCTAGATCATCTTGCAGTACAAACAGCAACATTCCTAAGAGAAAACACTTTATTTTCAACTTACCATCGGTAGAAGTTCAGCAGTTTAGTGGGAACATTTCTGTAAGTGTCAATAACATCCACAAAAACGATATCGTCATATCTACTGCTTTCTTCCTTCAATAATGCATCTTCTTTTTCAAGGTTTTTTACGTGACTTGTAAACCTTTCTGGGCGAGTATGGAGGCTTTTTAAAAGAGCATCACCTTCTGAAAGAAACAGCACCCATCACTAAACAAAGATGCATATCTACATACTATTTCACATGCTTCTCTCTGATCATACATGATATATTGACAAAATGCCTCTGAAAAAGCGTTCAAATTAATGGGGTTATGAAAATCCTGCCATTAATTTTAAAATCTCTATGAAATCATAAAAGTTGCAGAACAACAAAGACATGTATTTATGTATAAGGTCTGACACAGTTTCAAGAAATAAAAAACTATTCCTTTTCGATAATAAAAGCATTCAACCTTTTAAGACTCTTTAATATAAAGAGCAGTCTGCAACTTCACTATTACTCTTATCAGTAAAAAGGCTACTGTTATATTATACAATGACTTGTTTTATACAGTATTATAATGTTAATTATATACTTAATTACTCCTAAGACTATGTATCTAACACTGAAAAAAACAACAACCAAGCAAACAATCCTGTGCTAAATAGTCAAATGGGCATTGCTTTGATGGAGCACAGATGGTCCCTGCTGAACCAGATCACATAAGCGACTGCAGGTAAAAGCTAAAAAAATATTGCAAGTAAGGAGATAGTTTGTCGTGCGGGAGAACTGCCTGACAAACAAGATGGAAGGGCTTTAGCTCACACCTCAGTTTGGGCTCCTACACAGATGCCAAGACAATAGGACTGCCCAATTATACCTGCCAGGCCTAGCTATAAAAACACAGGAATAACACTCTGAAAGTCACTGCTTATGTTGAGTATAATGGACCAATAAGAACACATGTGCTATGTGCCAAAACCTTAGACCTTAGAAAGAGCTCCTTTAGAGTCTGGACATTCTGCTTAAACAGGTGTAAAATGGCAACAAGGGATGGAAAAGCTGGCTACATTAGGTTTGTCAATATTAAACATCATGATGCAGTACCTCTAACAGCAGCAGGACTGGAAAAAAGTATGGAAACTATCAGGGAAAGATTTAAATTGCACATTTTTTAACTTGATTTTAGTTAACAAAAAGGAAAGAGAAGAATCTAGATAAAAAGAGAAAGGGATGCAAGTCAACTGGAGTGGCTGACAAAAGGCAAACAAAGGAACCACATAAGGACATTGACCTTAAGCGTAAAAAACCCAGAAAGAAATTAATTGTTTCCACTAAAAGAAAACCTAGGGTGACTAAGTTCACAGAAACAGTACAAATCATACCTCAGAAATGTAATTTAAATTACCTGTTTTATCACAACATCAAATGCGATACTACGTTTTGCAGACTTACCTTGAATAGTGTAGATAAAACCACCTGCTATTCCCTCCACACCTTCTGTGAGTTCATGTGGCAGTGACCCTTCCCCTGCCTGCAAGAAACAGATTAATGGAAAGAAATAGATTAGTTCATCTCTCATTACTGCTGTGTTTTTTCCTATGATTTTAAGGGGTGAAATTTTCTGGCAACTGAGAATTAAACGAATTTAGAGTTCTGGCTTAGGTACCTGCATAATATAAAATCATAGAATATCCTGAGTTGGAAGGGCATTTTGTGGCATTTTTTAAAGTTTTACCTAAAACCAGCGCTATCCGAAACTTCCAGAAAATTAGTTTTGAAGGTAACAGCAAAATGCAAAGTTACTATGGCTAAATTACAATAGCACAGTATGTTTAAGCAAGAAACATATTGACAGGAAAAGAAACACACTGCCAAAAGAAAAAAAGAAACAAAACAGTCCCATCAATTGGGATTTTAGCACACGATTTTTGACCCACATTTTGCCATCTCTGATATACTGATACTACTTCACACCTGACAAAGACAATAAGGTGCATTTTCCTCCCTCCAAAATAAGAGAAAATGCCACTTAGGAGCATAATTTTTTGCTAGAAGACAAAGAAAAACTTCCCCTCTGAGACAACAGGAAAAGCCCAACTGAATTAATGATTTACACAGAGAAACACAGCAAAGTAAAATGCCAAATAGTCAAGACTTATAGGAAAAACAGAAACATGGTGGAAGGGACTGTGAAGGGACTCACTGTAATGACTCTGAAAACACCTCCTCCATCATTCACCATCACTTTATGAAGGTTTCTTGAAACCAGGCCATGAAGATCCTGGCTCTCCCACACAATGGTACCTTCAAAACTCTGGTAAAAGAGGAAAATACTGTTTTGCAGGTATTCAAAGACTTTAAAGAATGAAAATCAAACAGTTTAGGTCTTTTTTTATTTTAAAATAGTCAACTTCACAGACGATTTAGCTTGACATTGGTGTTTTACTTACACTTCAATAAAATAAAGTTACTCAGAAAGTTCACCTGCGAAACTCAATACCACATAATCACGCTTTTAAGACTGATCATGAATCGCTGTATTAGGAACATTACACTTCTAACAGAAGCCTAGAGTAAAAGGCTTTGGCTTTCTAAAATCATCAAGATAGCATTTAAAGGTGACCTGAAATGAATTTTTAAAAATCAAATACAAAATCCTGCATTACAAAGAGAATATATTACAAAAGGTTTGGAAATAAATGCAGCTTTTTAGTTATCTGCTAAACAGAGATCAGAGACTTGATCCTGACACCAGCAAGGAAAGTGTGTGCACCTCTATCCTGGAAAAGGTGTCACAAGCTGCTGTAGGAGAGTCACAGAACTCTGACCTCACATTTCTGCTAATAAGGAAGAAAAAGACAAGTCAGTATCTTTTAAATTTTCTGGTTTTAACTGTCAAACTAAGCTATGTCATTCTATGGTTTATATATATATGTGTGTGTGTGTGTGTACATTCTTGCATTTAAAAGCACTTCAAACTGAAGACCCCCGAGAACATGAAAACAAATAGATGGTATGTTGCACAGCTAAGAGTACTGGTAGCATTATATTTTTTATAATAAATTTTGCCCTTAGGACACGGTAGTAAAGAGTAGTTGTAGGGTTATTCTACTCCTGACTGCCAGATGAGCACGTTCCCTTTTGCTTCTCCTAGTTTCATAGGAAACATAGGGGGGGTAGTTAGTGTGGGCCTTGAAACACAGAAAAAACTTGTTTGTAGATGCATCTCCGTTGCACTTTACTTGTACTAACTTCTGATCTCTTCCCCATTTTAGCTTCCTTGTACACTAGAAGACTTCTCTAGAAACTCTCCAGTTACTGACACACTGTTAAGTCTAGATTAGAGTTCAGCTCAATTCTTTCATTTCCTCTAGAAGTAGACCTTAACATTTGCAGCAGTCTCAGTATTTAATGACAGCTGTGTATTTCAGAAGTCTCTCATCTATTTTTTATAATGCCAGCTTTATAATCTAATAATGGAGCTAGCCAGTGTTTATCAAGCCCGACATGCATGTTCAATACCTTCTCCTTGTTTGTCTAATTATCTCTCAGTTATCAAAACAAATGGACCATTATTAAGACTTCTTTTAGTGGCAGGACCCCTGAACACACTGTACAGTAAAACCCACATTCTCAATTTCTCTGTTTGCATTGACTGTCATTTCCCATTCTAATGTTCTTTTGCTGTAGGGACTGGGCTCTAATCGCTCTTCAGTGCTTTGTTTATAGACACAACCTTTGGTAAGTTGCTTAGTGAACAGGAAAATCCTTTTATGCCTCAGCAACCAGAAACATTAAAATTCTCACCACTGACTCTCACTGATATGGACTTCAAACATGTATCAAGAGTCTTAATCATTTATTACCAGTGAACCTCGGTGCAAGGTGTCCTAAAGCTGCAAACTATCATTATTTTCCAGGTTGAGAGACTTGTAAGCAAATTTTCTAATGACTTTAGCCTTCAGCTATTCTTACTCTAAGCCGCTTAATGAAAGCTGAGGCCTGAAAATGCTTCAAGCAAAAACATTAGTGGCACACCTGAGACTACATCATCTGTTTTTCCCCATTTAAATTCCAGCCTTGTTGCTGCCAGAGCGCAGTGGCATTTACAGTGAATACCGAACAGCTGTACTCACATAATGCAGCCCTGCCAAACTCCTCTCCTAATGTTAAACAGTGCTGTGCTTTTTGTTCCTCTAACTATTCCCCATTAGCAATACAGTGTATACGTAGTACAGAGTCCCATTTTCATGCAAGCGGCCTGTGGCTTTTTGACAAAATCAGTGCATTGCTAAGACTTGGCTGTAAGAGCCCCTGTGTGAGTTTTAGTTATCTGCTAGCGGTTCTGCTCTTCTGCGCTTTCAGTCGCTCCAAAGCTGAATGATCGATTCTGTCTTTCACAATCTGGCCTGCCAGATGCTTATTCTAATGCTGCATTTCCCTTCCTTTCCCCAAGACAAGCAGAAAGAGCAGCACTTCAGCTGAAAGATGAATGAAGCTCTTCAGCACTCTGTACAATCCATTACTTCTTCAAGGTGGAAAGGCAGAGAATAGAAGCCATCTTATGACATTTAAACAGTTTGCTAAATTTACTGCTCTCAAACAAGTAGACAGGAACACATGGGCATTCCCATCTCTTCTGAATCACCATGTATGGTTCAGCATCCTGAGTATCACAGGAGACTACATGCTGTGCATAAACCCCATTAATCTGCATTACAAACATCATGTTATCCTGTAAGCATTCAGCACATGACACATATCAGATTAAGGAAGCCCACACAAAGAAATATATGAATACTAATATCCTCTCTCCAAGGGAAATACTTCCCGTCTGTCTCTCAGGAAAAATGCAACCATTTATAGCAAAATTACAACTGCCTAGAATTCTAGTATCTCAGAACAAAGTCTTACAGAGAAAAGGCTTACATGATATACTACCAAATTACCATATACTGGGTAACCAATATATATGTTTAAACCGTTAAATAAACCCTTAATCATTTCAGTAGATTGTCATTAGATTTGTCATTAGATTTGTCATTTTTCATTAGATTGTCAAAACATAGGCAGAAAATACTGCAAGTGGTCTGCTTACCCAAAAGGTCTCCTGCAAGCATAAAAACTTGCATAGTACTCACTAAACACTAAATGACTAAAAAGATGATAAACACTCAATCAGCTGCAGATTCCCCTTAAAAGGAAGAGGTTTCCAAATGCATTAATTCTTATGGAGCCAGGGGAATAAATCAGGGAATAAACTGGCCCCAACTGTCCTCTCCTCCCCCTTCAGACTTTTCTTTCTCCATTCTTTCATAAAAAAATTTCTTGAATAATAAAACAACCCAGACTCAAACACAACTTACAGAAACAGAAGCAAAGGTCCAGTCCTTTAAGAAATCATTTAAATGAAGGGAAATGCCTAAAATGGCAGCTCATATCTAGTGAAAGATCACTGGTCTACAGAGAACAATTCCTTGTGCCTGCGAGGGTCTGCAGTGTTCATTAAACATTCACTTTAAACACATTAAACAACATCAGTTTTTTTCCTTACTATATTCTGGTTCCTTCTGTGTTTACACCATCCTTCCTATGCAGCCACGAGTTCTATATCCCCACACCAAAATGCTACTCTTAAGACTGTATCTCTAACTCCAGAGGATCAAAAAGTAAAGGAAAAGAAAAAAACCCAAAACTTTAGACAGTGCTTTGTTAGCTTAGCTAATGTTATCCCAGGACAAGCATGAATACTAACACAGACTATTGCCCAAAAGCAGTCTTCTCCCAGATTTCTGAGAGCCACCCATTAAAAAAAAAAAAAGCCAAAAAAGTGCCAAAAAAACACCTCTACCATAAGGATGTTGACAGGTTTTAAAACCTCAAATGAAAATCTCGTGTGTGTCACATACTTCATCTAGTATATTTACAGGCAGACGCTACAAAAAGTTTTTTTAAATTCTAACTCTTGTTTCCTTGTATGTTCAATGAAGAAAAAAAATCCTTCCTAGACCTGTCAAGAAAGGAATAACCAACATTTCAGTAACCCTCCATAAGAGCTTCTCCACTATAACTATTCAAACAATTCTGTCATTGCAAACATAATACACCCAAGACAGGAGCAGCAGAAACCTCTTTTCTGCTTGCTCTCTGGAAATCTGTGCCATCCTCCTCTCCCTGTCTTGTACACTAACATTGGATAAAGCACAGGGGAGAAAGAAGTGTCCCATTCTCTCATAAACTCTCCCACAGAATTGAAGCAGGTAGTTTTCACTCAGAAACTAAAAAGTTTTCTGAAATTGCTACTATTTGACAATGTAATTTCTTTTACAATTTGTATTTTTCAGGTTTTTCCTCTATAACTGCTTGTGATATGAGATGTGTAAAAAAAATACTGGATTTCAGCATACCCCTGCATCCACTTACCCATTCTGTGATTCTGTGAACTAACACTCTAAAGGTTTTTATTTGCCCTTTTCTGCCTCAGGCAAAGGCCAGTTTTATCAGTCAGTCTGCCCAGATGACTTAAAAGAACTGCAGGCAGTTCTGATATTGCACATACCTCTGGCAAAATAAACTGCTCTACTGGCTTGTACCACAATCTATTCACTTGCACTCCACAACTTGGTGGACTAAAGCGAGCGCTGAAGATCGCTTCCTGTGAGCAAAAGAAAAAAAAAAACCAACAAAATAAAGACCCTCAAAACACACATTAAAAGTGCTACTATATTACACAGGCCAACAAATAGCTCTTAGACAATAACAAATTACATAGGGATGCTGCACTGCCAAATTCCCAATCTTCAGAAAACAGTCTCCAAACTCTCTTAAGATACTAATTTTTCGCCTTCATTGGAAGTAAAAAGCTAATGCTGATTAAATTATTGGACTTTGAACATTTAGAATTCTACCATTTAGCAAACATAAAATTAAATCTGGTTCATTATAGCTACTACAAACCAAATTATATGGAAGTTCATCGTACAGGTCATACTTGACATTCTACTGTAGCACAGCCAGAAGTCTTGAAATTCACCTATCAATTTACTGGTAGAGATAAATGCAATATATCAAATGCAACAATTATACATAATGACTTTTTTTCTCCAGGTTAGCACTAAGCTATTCTATCAAACCCTAAACAGCTTGGGAGTGGGGGAAATTATTAATGAAGTTTGACTATTACCTGTAAATAATACCAGTTTCTAGAAACCTTAAAATGTCTTGACAAAAGACAGACAAGAAAAAATTACAGTTGTCCTGCATCTCTCTGCTTGAAGACACCAAATCTATGTTTCCACATGTGTGTTTTAAATATATTCAACAGTTTATTTTTTATTCCTTAATACATATCAATACTTTAGAACCTCAAATACAATCAAAAAATGTGTACTGGAATTAGATGCAAGTGCTCTTTCACAACAGCATTTAGATTAACTCATAGCACTTTGGGAATTTCATCTTTTACTCATTCAGGATGTGTCTGTGTGTGTATATCTGTATATGAACGAAATAAGGATTTACAATGCAACAGAAGAAAAATGTAATTCATATGCTTGTCAGTTAAGTACTTTTCTACTAAATCACCAACCCAGCACGTCACTTTCTGTAAGAACTTAATCCACAACAAAGAGACAACATGCTTTAGAGTCCACTTTCAAAAGGTAACTACAATACTCTACCTCATGTTCTGCCTGGTACAGTTTTACTGTGATGTTCCTCTGGAATCCCACCCCATCAGCCTCATAAAATACCCCAAGACTGGTAATGACAATGGGGTAAAGCACACGAAAGTTCACACTGACAATTCTGTCTTCAGAGAGCACAGAAGGTACGTCCTCAGGGAGACTGAATGCTTCAATTTCCTGATTCAAAACTGTATGAAAAAGAAAGGACAGAGGCAAGGTGAGAAGATTTCTTAGTTCCTGAGCTGGATACACATAAAGCATGCTGGATGCATGCAAAGCATTCTGATTAATTAGCACGGCTCACAAGTACACAACAATAATCAAACACTGGAGTGAAAGAAAATACAACAGGCTGCGGTCTGCAGCAAGGAGAAATTCAGTGATACATCAATCTGCAGGCTAATAGCAATTACAACTCAATGCCTACACATCCAGAGGGAAAAGATTAGAAACACAATAAATCCACAGAGTGAAGACAAAAAATGCTATTTGACTGCATGAATACCTGTGCATTAACATATTAAAATACTTATTCATGTCATCAAAATGGCATACTCCTCCACTTCATTCAGCTGCCTGCTTTTTGGCATTATTGCCTCCCTAAGCCCTGAGGTACTATTTACACTTGAGAGCAAAGAGAAAGTAACAGAAGTTGCATTCTGTGTTGAATCATGGCTCAAGTGCCAAGCAGTCCTTAGTTAACTTGCAATTAAAGAGCAAAAGTTAAATGGAAATTAAAAGGTGACAAGAAGAATTTACAATTTTATTTAGAAATTTTGATGTGGCAGCATTTAATTTTTTTCCCATAGGGCATTTCTTAATTGTTCTCTCTAAAGAGGAATCTGAAAAATCTATCAGCCAGACTTGCTTAGAATTCACTTGTCACTAGAGAAGCCAATGTAACACTCAGGATTCTGTCACCTTGGTACTTTCTTCACATTTGACACCATACCAGGTCATTTTGGCTCTCTCCAACTTCATTTGACATATGGATCAAGTAAAAATGTATGTTATACAGGAGAGACTGTCCCCTGACACAGGAAAACGCAAAAGCATTGGAAGCCAATGGCCTCCACTTCACATTGCCCAGCATCCCTCCCTAGCTTGCCTGCACAGGGTCCTCACAGGAAGGTCATGCAACTGTTAGGACAGCAATTGTTTTCAAGGCTGGGCATCCCAGTTAAACTCCCCAAACTACTCTCGGAAAGGATGATTAGCTCTAGTTTCAGACCACAGAATTTTTAAAAGTTAACTTCTATACCTGGGTTACTGATGTTCAGCAGTTTGCAGGAGTAGGGGTCTTCTCTGTCCTTCACTGGCACAGCACAACCATGCGCACCTATTATAAACTTCACAAGGACACTAAAATAATTTGGTTTTATTAACACCAGTTCTCTTCCCTCCTCCCTCCATCTTCAATTACCTTATTTTAAGCACAACAGCCTGTCTTTCATAGGGTTAAGATTTTGCTTAAAGATCAGCAATGACAGTCTGTATGTAGAGCAACCACGTGAATCCCCTCACAGGAGCTCAATTCCAAACCCACATGAACATTTTACATCTCATTATGAGGACGCGGGAAGATTGGCAGCTAGGAATGAGATTCAAGGCAGCCAGCACACCAAACAGAAAAAGCACCTAAGGCAACACTGAAGGATCCCAAAGATCTGCCTTTCCCAGCCTGGCTTTGTTACTAAATTCAAGATTGTTTAAATACACTACACTCAAAAGGCAATGAAAAAAATCAGAAAAAAAAAGACATATAGCATAAAAGGAGAAACAAGGACTCCAGACTATCTGTTACAATGAAATGGTTCAGTTTTGGGTTGTAGCAAAACAAGAGGTTCCTCCCTCCTGCAGCAGAACTCAGCAAAAGACAGACCTGTCTGCAGACTGTCAGGTCTATGCAAGCGGAAGGGTCACTCACATTGCAGCATTTTGGTGCCCCTGGTTGAGTGGAAAATAAACCTCAACTTCGCAGTTGATGCTGTTGCAAGAGTTTTTTGTGATACTCTCACCAAATGAGATCCTGCCCACTTTCAAGTATCCTGGATTACTAAGCGTTTCAAGTTGCACACCACACAAAGCACACATGGCAACACAAAAAAGAGAAAGGCTTATACATCATTAACGAACAGTGGCAAGTAATTGCAAAAACTAACAGCGCTGTGTAAAAAATAGTTACAGCCCAAGACAAGAAGTATTCCTATATATTACTAAACAGATTAAAAAAATCTATCAGAGTACAAGGTGCTCAAAAATAGAGGGAGGAAAAAAAAAAAAGGAAATACTTAAACAAATAAGATTAAATCAAGATACTTCAGAATTACAGTCGTCACCCCCAGGCCCCAATTACAAAGCACTAGAGATTACCGTTGGCTCAGTGCAGGATGTTGTTTCAGGTGCTTGAACCAAGTGTTCCTTATAACACTGCGCAGTTCATGATTGTGCCGAGCGGACAAAACTCCTACAATAACATCATAGTGTTTCAGCTTCCATGGAGGCAAGAAGGACAGTGGACCTAGAAATAGAAAGCGACAAAGACTTATTAGATGGACATATTACCACAAGCCTGAGTTGCAAGTAATAAGTAAAATTCCAGCCTTCCACTACTTAAAGGGAGCTGGCAAAAAAGAAGGAAAGCAACTTTTTACATGGGCATTTAGTGATAGGACGAGAGGCAAAGGTTTTAAGCTAAAATAGGGGAGACTTACATTAGATGTTAGGAAGAAATTCTTTACTCAGAGGGTGGTGAGACACTGGCACAATATGCGCAGAGAAGTTGTGGCTGCCCCATCCCTGGCAGTGTTCAAGGCCAGGTTGGATGGGGCTCTGAGCAGCCTGGTCCAGTGGAAGGTGTCCCTACCCATGGCAGGGGATTTGGAACTAGATGATCTTTCAGGTCTATTTCAACCCAAATCACTCTGATTCAAACGCATCTCAAAAGTAAGAGAATTGGAACACTAAAAACAGGCAGCAGAATAACTATTGCATTCTTGGTTCAGAATCAGGAAAACATTTTCAACACGCCAAAACCTTCACCAAACATGCCTATTGTCCCCTTTCTTTTTAAAGCTACTGGAACACCTTTCTGCCTTACCCTTTCAATATGGTATGTCAAGGCCTATCTTTTCTGACTTCTTGAAGCTGAACACTACTCTGCCCTCACACAGGGTGTTACATCCCTACACAGGAGAGTGCTCTGACTATGCAAAGCTGGATGTCACTGCCAATACTTGTAATCCAGGATTTAGCTTGTGCTGTTTTAATTTAGAGATCATGAAACCTGGACTTGATTTCAAGCAGGATTATGACCAGATAGAGACCTGAGAAGCTCTGATTTAAAGCCTGCAAACAATCAGGCAAGTAGCTAAAGCAAATTTGCTTAGTTTAATCCATCAGACATTCTGGAGTTAAGACACATTTGTAATTAGTTTTAGCAATGGATTGCTTCCCTCTCATCTCACGATTTTTGCCATTAGGCTGCAGATAAAGAAAACAGTTGTGAGCGCCCTCTAAATTACTGCATACTACTTACAGCAAGATTCTTTATAATTTAATTTTTAAGAGACCAAAATTACTGTCAAATCTGTATTGTGTACTCCCACTAGAAAGAGAACTCTTCTTATTATAATAATACATTATATTATTATCTAGAGTCTGCCTTCTGTAAGGGCATCCCTTTTCTCCACTTTGAAGCTGATAGATGGTTTTTTCAACCTGCTCACTAACCTAGGACCTCACGGCACCTGCCACAAGAACTGCTGTGCCAAATCACACCAGACACCCATCTAGCCTTACATCCCACCATCAGTGTGCAGCATGCAGTGGAGAGGCCATGGCCTTGCTCTGCTCTCTGCTGAATCAACATCAAGAGATTTCAGGACCTTTTTTTTTTTTTCACTTTAAGGCTATTTAGCCCTGACTCCCTAGTCTCAAAGCCAAATAAAACTGCTCTCCAACTGATTCTCAAAACAATAGAAGAGCAGAAAAAGTACAGCGATGTTTACATGCGCAGACCTTTCCCAGTCTATTTCCCACTAAATATTTTAGTTGTAAGCATGGAAACAATGGTTTTCTAGAAGAAGATTAAATTCCACAGTTATTTAAATGAATCTGTATTGAAATGTCTTCGAAAGTGGTTACATAGCCAAGAATTACCACCTCTCCAAGACAGCAGAGATACATGAGACAAACTCGTGTTTATAAGACTACAACATTATAGCAAATTCCTGTGTGGTCACATAATTGCTTTTCACACATCCCTTTTTTTACCTTGCTCTTCTTCCATCCTCTGATTGCTCTTCAACCTCAACTGCAAGCCTTCCTATATAAAGCTCATAGGTCTACCGTGCTCGCAGATTGCACATAAGGTATTGTTTACACAGATTTGTTTTTAAAGATATCACTTTTAATTACAAGAATAACCATTTCATCAAATCAAAATTAAAGAAAAATTAAATTAAGCATAAGTCTGTGGGGTGACTTGACTCAAAATACCATAAGTGGGCTTGAATCAATTAAAAAAAAGCCCCAACCTAAAAATAAGCTACTCAAATCAAATATACAAACTTTTAATTAGTTTATATTTTAAAATGAGTGATGTTTTTCCTTATGAACCATTCACATGGGAACAACATTCATGTAACAAATGCTTCAGAATTAATATCCTACGGCTTTTAGAATGGCATTACAGTGGTCTGTATTCAGAAAATTGTCTTCTCTGTCCCAAAGGTTATGTCATTTTACTTTTAAACCCACTGAAAATGGGGGAGGGGAAGGCTAATTTCACAAAAATCTAAAGAATAAGGTCTCTGCTTGTTAGCAGATCTCTCTACTTCCTGTGGAAAATAGGAGTAACTTTGAACTTTCAGGAAAATAAATTCATATGAACTAGCACTAAGAAACAAAAAAAGGAAGATAAACAGAGGTACAGGGAAATATACTAAGGTTATTATTCATTTATAAGGATAACTCAGATATGTCCATAAATATTCTCCAATGCAGCATAATTTAGGAGAAAATATTGCTGACCTCACAGTCAATGATGAGAATTTAGACAACCAATCAATACCTGCCACTGGGGACCAAACCTATTTATCTTACGTTCTATTTTTGTGCACTCTTAGGACAAAATTTTGGACCTTCGTAATAGGCTTAAAAAATACACACCATACAGACCTTACCTTGAACTACTTATGCAAGACAATTAAGCCTTTAAATTTCCTGATTTCAAAGGCAAAAAAATATAAAAACCCCTGTAAATTTCGTGGTTTGTGAAGGGGTGAAAAAATAAAAAGAAAAAAGCTACATATCACTTCCACAATAAACCCTAAAAGTGTTGTGAACTGAAAGGAAGCAAAAGGAGAAGCAGCCTTTCCAATTCAAAGGTCACACTGTCACTAGCTGCCTTGCTTTTGACCTATTACTGATGTAAAGCTGCATCTCTGTTGCGTTACTCAGCCCAAGACTTTGCAGTGCAACATAATGAGACAAATACACAATGCCTACCCTACAATCTTCCAGCATCAGGAAGAAAATTGATTTCACTTTGCTGTTTTGCTTGAAGATGTTAGTCCACAGCAAAAGCTACAAAAACATGAAAGCAAGCAGGCCTCTCTCACCTGCTGAGATCCATTTAATGCTGTACAGCAGCTGCAAGTAGTACTTCTGTCACCTCTCAGACTACTGAAGTCCACCTTGCCAGAGCCTTGTGTCACATCATTAATGATACACTCCTACTGAGTACCTGTGATATTTGTAAGGACAGGCTCCCACACAATTCTCTGACACTTGACCATCTGACTTTTATTAGTACAGGTTTACACCTCAGTATGAGCTTCAGTAAGCTTTCACAAGACTCTCAGTCACTAACTTTCATGAAACTTAGTGAAAACGCTGGTCTCTCAGATCTCCATCTGTCTGTCAATCTTGACTGAGAACTATCAAGAGATCAAAGTTTGGGAGAGATGCAGGGAAAAGTAAACAAGTGCCTATGTAGCACACAAAGCTGTGACTTTAGAAGACAAGGCTAAAGATGCAGAGGTGTAACTCCTGCTGAGCCATGGAAAGAGGTCATCACTGCCATGCAGTCTGCTGACCCGATGCAGATTTTAACCACCTCAGCAGCAGCCAACAGCTCTTGAGGTTTTTCAGAATCCAAGGCTACAAAGATGAATGTGCATATCTTCTTCCCGTGAGACCGATTCTCAAGTAAAATGTCAAGTTAAACTGCTAATTATATTTACTTCATTACAAGGAGATGAAAAGAGTGAGAGATCATTTAGCTTGATTTTGTCAACAAACATGGTCTTGCTACACATATCTCTATTGATGAGTCCCCTACCAACTACTAAATTTGCTAGTTACTTTCAGTTAAGTCTGACATAATATGCAGTCCACAAAGGAATTAGGTTTCCACATTTCACACAGCTGGACTGGACAGAAAAGACTCACTAGAGCCCGCACTGAAAAACGCAGCAGTGTAGGTCTACCTGCACTATCAAGCACCAGAGCACCTCCACTGGCAACCATTAAAATAAGTGAGGTCCACAGAAGGCTGGGCTTTCTATCTTCTTTGTGTGTGAAATCAATGAATGGAACTAGGTAGGCCAGGCAGAAGTTATTGAGAATTTTCTCAACTAATCCACTTCATAAGATAAGATTAAAAGGAGCACTCCCTCTCTGAAATAAAAATCCCATACATTCCAGGGTTTTATCTCGGCTTATTCCTGTGACTGCAACCATATTCCTGGTTTTTAATGTCTTTTTCTTCTCTGCTGCTCTGTGAAAGATCCAAATAAACACAAAGGAATTAACTGAATATAAAGATTTGTATTCACAGAATGCTGACACACAGAGAAAAAGAATAAACCAAGGAGCAAAAGCAGCTCTTTCCCCTCTCTAATCTACTTCACTTAAAGTAATCTGCTATAGCTCATCTGCATTACATGTTTTGCTGAGCTATAAGACTCCCCTGCAGTAGCTACTTTATACCAGAGCTAAAAATCGCCAAGATGCACACCCCTGGTTTCTGCAGGAGCACAGTACTCCTTGAGGCAGGCAAGCTTTTAAACAAGCACTACAGATTCAAAGGAGAAAACCTCTGCAGGCAGAGGTTTCTGTTTTGTTTGTTTGGTTTACATCAACAGCATTCCCTTAAAGAAATAGGACAGCCGGGTCCTGAATTGCAAAATGACAGCAGTAATACTGCTGGAGTGATGGTACCCCGAACTCCATTAATGATACAGCACTTGCACATTTCTAGACAAAACTGGGAACAATGGCCAAAGCATCAGAAGCAGAGACACAAAAGGAATGAAGCAAATCCTTTTTGCAACGCTGAAAGTGATCTCCACTTTTTTGGGAAGAGGGGAGGAGGGGGGTGTGGCAGGGCAGAGGAAGCAGAGCACAGCACCTTGATCTCTTGGAAACTGGTTACCAATCCCTGATGTCATGGAACAAAAGCCTTCTCCCAGGGAAGGCCACTTGCTCTCTTCTGGATGTTCTACCCAGTGGGCAATTTAGAGGATAACTGTTGAAAACCTTTATTCAGCCAACTCTGGCAGAACTGGTTCTCTCTGTCCCCTGCTCCAGGGCCAAAATACAAAAACGCTGCTCATTAATAGTTTGCAATGTCTCAGACATCAGTCCACAGAATAACTGCAAACTCTAAAAAAAAATCCCAATTCAGATGGAAAACACCATCAGCTTTGTTGTGGATTATTTGTCAATTACTTCATGGCCATCAAGGGTTAGGGAATTGTTTTAGGCTGAGGATGGCCCATCTGTGAGAAACAACATTATACTAAGATCTTACAGATGAAGCCTGGGGAATAATGACATTTCAGGCAGAACTGCACATCTAATGCCAACACAAACCCGATCTGTTGATGGAAGGTTTCCATTTCTAAGGCCACCAGCCTGTAAGTCTTTACATGCCTACAAAAGATGAAACAACTTTGTGACCAAGCATAATATTCCCTGACAGATAGGATTAACAGATTTCAGATATCTTTTCTTAAGGAAGTCTCACATTTTGGCAAAATTTCTCCCTACAGAGCATGACATCACTCACAACCTCCGAGGTTGTTTCTACATTTTGGTTCCATTAGGCCAGTGCCTGAAGAAGCACATGCTGAGCCACAGGACAACAGATGGCATACAAGCAGACTCTAGAAAATTGTGGGCTTGCATAATTATTCACTAGTAAAAGATTGACTCTAACAAAACTAAAAGGGCTAAGTCTTAGCTGCCACACACCCCCAGAAATGTAACAGGAATAACGTCTTAAAGGGCATTAGCATCAGCAAAGTAGCAGCAGATTACACAGAATGTGTGGGGCTTTCTGATTAGGCACTGTAACTGAAGCCCTACAGTGAGTAATTTCCTACTCAATAAGATTTGTGCCATCAATTAAAACACACAATTAGCAGTGAATCCACCTGGAGTGATAAAAGCAGGTCTATCTGTTCCTTCTCAAGTTTATGAGGCCATTTTATAATTAGCATTTATCTAAGACTTTTACAAAAAATTAAATAAAGCCTCCTACCCAGTAACTTCCTTTGGATAGCACTTATTTGTAACTAGATAGACAAGGACTTCAATTAAACCTAAAAACATGTTCTTGCACCAATCTTGCTCAGCAGTGTGAAATACAATCTCATTAACTGACGAACAAAAAGAAAGCAGGGAGCCACCAAAGTCAGGACACTAAAACAAAGGTCTTTGGTCTCAGAATTTATTTTTTTGTCCAATTAGTGAGTAGTGCCTACAAGAAGTGTACTCTACCTTGTGACACCATGGTAAAAGTGATCATGAACACAGAGAAAGTCAGGGACAGACACACAGGGAGAGACACAGCTGAGGGTCAAAGGATGCAGGCAGACTGCAGGCTTTTCAAAGGGGTAGTTAAAGGATTTATTACAGAAGGTACTTCCAATAGAGGAAGAAAAGTAGATGAAATGAGTGAAGACCGAACACTGTTACATTTAAAGTCATCTGACCTATAGATAAACAAAAATGAACTGTTTTCCAGAAACGGAAAGCCTATTTTACCAGTAGAATTTAGAAGTACCTGAATTGTTCAGCTTCAGAAAACAAAGGTTTAAAACAGACAACTTTCATCTCTATGGTTACATGCTGGAAGTGTACCTGAATGAGGAGAAAAACCTTTTTAACTGAGAGGCTTAAGAACTAAAGGGCATAAACCAGTTGCAAGTAAGCTTAGGCTAGAAATGAGAAAAGGTTTTTAATCAGGGCAACAAGCTTCTGGAACAGCCTCTTCCCACGACTGCCAGGAATCCAAGTGAACACACAAACAGCCACCCCAACCCTTCACTAAGTAAATGTAGGCTGCCCAGCTGCCATTTTAAGACCGAGCTCAAGAGCTGCTTAACAGAAACAGTAAGCAGAACTGATGGCTGGAGATGTCTACTCCAATCCTGTGTTAGTGAGTCAACGAAGTCAAGGTAAATAATTGCTAAAACAGGTTATCAGCTTTTTAACAGATTTCCATTTGTGTGTGTGTGTGTGTGATGACTGTTCAAAGAGAAACTAAACTCCTCAAAAAACAGAACTGCTGTTCACTCTGCCTTTGAGCTCTCCTGGTAGCTAACACTACAAGTGCTGAAGATGAACTCTACACAGAAATACCGAAGAACACACAAATAACACATTTTTATGTCACAGCTATTGTAAAACACTGCCCCATTATCTTTTATTATCCCCCATTTATCTTTTATTCATACCAGAGATTGCAAGTGATAGGTAACACAGAGCAGCTGGAGTAGTAAACAAGGCGGGGGGGAAATATTAATCAAGTGGAAGACTGGTGTTATCGGGCACTACCAGACCCTCGTATATAGTTTGAGATTCAAGAAGCCTTTTAATAAATAGGGACATTTCTTTTATACAAATTCACTAATATTCCTAAAACACTCTGAATAATAAAAAAATACAACACTGAAGACATTGTAGATAAAAGAGGTCCCTTAGCTCAACCTTCTTTCCTCTTCCAAGGCAGCCATACCTACAGCTTGTACATTTTGCGGTTCTTTGAAGGCTAGGAGACAGACTCTTCCTCACATTAACATGCAAGGATCAGCCCTACAAAGAGACAGCACGTATACCATATTGAGCATTTTCATACAGATGCTGTAAGTTCTCTTTTTATAGTTTCTCTCCTCAGTATGAATATATTATTCAATAGGTTACAACTAAATAATCCCTGCAGAAATAAAACATACATTTGCTCTTTCAGTCTTAAAAACCCCTTTGGAAAAAAATTCTAGTTATTCTAACACTATCCAACACAACACGATTTTACGGCAATAAAGATAAACTCTGATAATAACTGCTCAAAACAGGAAAACTCTGAAAAGCAAAGCTTCTTCCCTTTCTCCCCAGCTGTGGTGGTGCATTCCTCTCCCTCCTCGGGGCTGATCTATGACTCCAGAAATTCCCATTAGGCCTTGACCTTTGTGTAGTGAGTTGGGCAGTGAAGCAGTAGGACTACTCTTGGAACTCACAGACTCTCAAGTTTGCAAAGTTCTGAGGATCTGCACTGAAAGCTGATGATGGGGCCTGGGCTGAAACCCTCCACTCAGCAAGACTCAACCCTCATTCCCTAAGAAATGCCAAGATATTTGAAGTGAGTGTTTCACTGAACTCCAGGGGAAGTTTTAACAGGAATACCTCTATACATGTATACACATATATCCCTGCATAAAAATATATCTCTTTGTGTCAGTGTGCATGCATGCGTGAACTGATTTGGATAACCCCTAGCCAGTATAGCATGAACGTTGCCATCTTGAATGTATAATTAAGTCACTGTTGCAATTACAGTAAATCCTATCACTTTGTAAATGTTAAATAAGTCAATGATTAAGTGCTGCTAACTCCTTTCAATATTGAACACTGATCAAGTCTGAGACCAAGACTGGACTAGTTGCACTTCAGCTCCATCAAGAGTTCAGAAAGCATGGGGGTCCACTCTGAATCTTATGACTCAACAGGACGCTCAGAGATGGATGGGCATTTGTCAGCAGGTGGTGAGCAATTGTGTTCTGCATCACTTGCTTTTCTTTGTTTGTTTGGGGTTGCTTTTTTCTTTTTATTACAATTACCATTATTATTATAACAACTTTGTTTCAGTTGTTGAACTGTTATTCTCTCAACCCATGAGAGTTTTTGCCTTTTTGTTTCCCTCTGATCCTCCTCCCAACACACTGCAGGGGTGGGGGGCAGTGGGGAATGAGCAAGTTGGCTGCATGGTGGTTAGTTGCCAGCTGGGGTTGAAGCCAGGTGACACCTATTCTTGCTACTACCTTTGATAGTGATTCTTTAAGCAACCTAAACCACTCATTTGTGACAAACCGGCATAGTTGGCAGGATGGCAAATTGTAGCACAGATTACTTAGGAAAGCACAGAATAAGTCTGAGTCCTCAATTCTCAGAAGAATGGGCTTGTGATACCTGGTATGATTGTAAAGCTGTGGAAGGAGAGCTAAAGGTAGCTGAGGACATATAAAAGATGAAAAAGGAACTATTTGCAAACTGCTAAGTAGCTGATTACAAGGTACTTATCAAGACAGGAAGAATAACAATAAAAAGGAACTGGACCTAAAGGAAGAAATAAAACTTATAAAGGTAACTGAATTAAACTTGTCTTTGAAAACAGAGTTGCTGCAAAATCAGTTAAGGAAGAAAGGGAGGAAAAAAAAGGTTAGAGGAAAAGATCAGAATCATGCTTATGCGGGCTCCCCATGCTCCTGACATTGTACAGATTAGGAAATAAATTATATCCCCTGAAGAATGGGATGGGAACATATGGGATGGGAACATATGGGGTAACCCTGATGACAGCAAACTGAGGGAAGTTGATTCTTTGTTTCCTTCAGACTCCTTTAATATGAGCCTAGACCCATTATTAAAATAAAGTACATTCTGATTCCTGTTGGCCCTCAACAATAACTGATAAAATTCCAAAGAGATAAAGGAGCACAAATTTTCATAGTAATGCAATAGGCTGCTGAGAAACAGTGTACAACCTGCACAGCAAAGTTAAAATCACTGCAGTGAATGGAGCACGTGTTATTTGCCAAATGGCAAAAGTTAATTTACGGCTCCTGAGCGGGAAACACGTCATCTACTTGCCTTGCAGTTAAAGATCACAATTAAACTATTTTGGGTTTTGATATTTTGAACATCCTAACCTGGCACCTGACAGATGGCAGCCTGTGGTCCTTTGGTTCAAACGCTGACCCTAAACATGACAGAAATCAGGAGGCTGCAGTGTGTGTACTTCATGCAATCTCCACAGTCCCCGATTCAAAGAATGCTGATGTACCACAATACCTGATTTCTACTGCAGCATGAAATGGAACTTCTGAGGTAACATCAGACTTAGAAAAATGGCACATTATTTCTAAAACCCACTTCCCATACAATTCACCCATCTGGCCAGTCAGAAAACTGGGCGGGAAGTGGCATCTAACAACTGACTGTCAGCTCTTAAATGCCAACATGGCCCCAGTAACAGCTGCAGGACCCAATATTGCCATATTGACAGCCACCCTACAAGCAGTTGCACATCTGTGGATGGCAGCACTAGGTGTGAAAGATATATTCTTTATGGTCCTTTTACAGGAGCAGGATAAAAAGAAATTTGTTTTCACTTAGAAAAGTACACAATATACCTTTAGCAGACTTCCACAGAGTTAGAGTCAACATTCATCCTCTACTGCGCATCCCACGCTTGCTGAACTTTTACAGTCTTTCTCTCCCAGAATGTGAACCTGTACCAATATACAGGTGATATTCTAATTGGAGGAAATTCCCTTGGAAAGGTGGGACAAGCTGCAGCAGCAAGCACTACACAAAGTTGAGATGGCACATGAAAAACGTCAGGGACCAAGCAGAGAATTAAAGCTTATCGGTACTTGGTGGACAGTGGGCAGTGTGGTGATTCCTCTAGATACCTTAAGAAAAAAAAAAAAGATTTGCAAATGCCCCACTCTAAGAAAGAGTTACTGAAGTTTATGGGTACTTAAGGGTGCTGGAGGAAACCATGTATCTGCATTTTCTATCATTGCCTGCCCACTTTTACAAAAGGGAAAACCACAAAGATGGAACCTAGGACATGAAAAAGCAGTCAAAACTCTAATACAGGATTAAAGACATATCAGTCATTGGGACCAGTACACCCCTATGATCCTATAATAGCCAAATACGGGTTTGCTGAACACAGTATTTACTTTAACCTATTTCAAACTGGCCCTGACAGACCCAAGAGACCTTTAATGTTCAGCTCTACTGCATTTAAATAACCAGAACAGGAACACACTGAGTAGGAAAAGAGACCTCTTTAGTCCAAGTAAAACAAGATAAGAAAATACACCAGGAACAGCATGTGCAAACCAGAGGACCATTCAACTTGCTAGAAGCGATCCTAAATGGGACTGCTCCTCCGAAGGAAGTTGCACAAAAACCTATGGTCAGAAAATGGTATGCCTGCTTGGCAGGAAGTGCAGAGGAAATTAAGTTAACTGAAGGACATACTAAAGTTTCCAAATTAAGGATGCCTGTAAGCGCAGATCCATTAGTGTTACAAGAACATTTTAATTGCCCAGCTCTCTAAAGCAACCAAAAAGAGATGTGACAGGCATCCTGGGAACAGGATTCAGCTTACTAAATAGCATGGATGCCAATGTTTTAGTAAACACAATAAGCCCAGCAACAGGGAATTTACACAAATTAGAACACACAGTGCAATCTTAGCATTGGGAACTAACCAGTGGCTCTTATCGGATACATCACCCCTCCAATTAACTGTGAATGCCACAGGTACAGCCCAAACCACTGTCTCTCATGTTCTTTATTGTGTCAAGGCACAACTGTGGGTACAATCAACTGTGGCAGCAATTGCAAGAGACAGTGAAGAAGGCACCTTACTCACTGAAAATAAAAAAATAATCTGAGATAATGCAACTAAATTGGAAAGAAAATTTTGATCTTGGTGGCATCTCAACTAGATGCCATTTCACTGATGACTCCACCCCAACAGTAAAACCACATCGTCTGTTTGGACAACAGGCAATGCTCCAGTACACACTATATACTCAATCACCGTGTTGGAATTAAATCACAATGGAACTATCCTCTATCACAGGCCCAACAAAATGGGAACAAATAGGAAACTGTCCATGCTGATTGCATGTGCCGTATGAGAACAACAGGGACTTATTTGTGAAAGTAATACCATGAAGGCTAAGACATTTGTCTTGGCATTAAACACAATGACTGTTATTTTGAAATATATCCTGGTGAACCCCCTGGAACCGTACTTATTGGAAATGGATGTGTTTGTGTAAGAATCCTTTCTGATTCTATATTTACAGACAACACCACTGTAAACACATATATCACTCAAACACCTGTATTTCTTATTTTACCAAAATTATGGGATGGAACTTTAACTAGTCAGCTCCTGTCACAACCCACCAATTGCTACAATCAAACACATCATATCAATATTTACTACCTAACCCCATTGGAATGAATCTTACCTTGGAGAAAAAACTAGAACACACAATGACCTGTGTCAGCTGCCAGAATGCATCCAAAACAACATACACAAAACTGTAATCACCATTCATCATGATACAGAGAAGATATACCACGTTCCAGAAAAGAGTGAGGGATGCAGAACATCAGAAGTGGAATACCTTATTCCGATGGTCACTGACAGCAACAGAAACTTTGAATCTAATGCTGCATCCAATTGTACTAATTTCTATTGGATTATGCTTATTACTGAATGCTATTCTACTTGCTAGAGTGTGGAAGATAGCTAGACAGGTGGCACTGTTACAAAACATTAATAATTAAGTAGGCCAACCAAAAATTTCCCTCAAATTACAACTGAAATACAGCATTAGTATGTTCCTAGGCATGGAGGGAAGAACCATGCTGCCACTCTTTGAGAGGAAATTGGATTGACTTTGCTCACAGGGTGGATTGCAGTGATGCATTATCCCTGTCCTCCTCAGGGTTGCTCTGCACTTTACAGTCTCAGGAATTCCCATTAGCCCTCAGCCTTTGTGTAGCGAGTTGGGCAGTGAAGCATCCCTTGACTGGACCAGGAACTCTTGCATGCACTGACTGTACCAGAAATTCCTGTTGCCTGACCAAGGTGGGGAACAAGAGATAATCGGTCATCTCCTGACAGCCTTGGAACATTCCTTACCTGAACCACAGTCCGAGCGGAATGGTACCACTGTTACCGGATTTTTGAAAATTCCAGGAATTACTGACCCACACTGTTTTCAGGGTGGAAATTTACAGATGACTAAAGCCAAACATCTTGTAACCTTGCAAACAGCAGTCCTGAGTGAGACACTTTGGCTCTCCTGGATCTCAGCAGGCTGCCACAGCATCTCCCAGAGTGGGACACCTCTCATTGCTGGCAAACTCTCAAGTTTGCAAAGTTCAGAGGACCATCAGCAAAAGCTGATGATGGGGCCTAGGCTGAAACCCTCCACTCCCCAAGGCTCAACCCTCACCCGTTAAGAAATGGGAAGACATTTGAAATATTTCACTGAACTCAGGTAAAGCATTTATGTTGTCACCTCAGATCTACAATTAAGTCATTGCTGTGATTACAGTAAATCCTACTGAAGCACTCTGTAAATGTTAAATGAGTTAAATCATTAAGGGCTGCTAAATCATTTACATATAAACCATTGATCAAGTTGGAGATCAGGATTGGATTTAGCTGCACCTAAGCTCCATCAGGAGTCTAGAAAGCACGAGGCTCCACTCTGAGCCTTGTGACTCAGTCAGACGGTCTCCCTTAACCTTTTGAGTCTTTGGTCTCTGTGCAAATCATTCTAGGTCAATTCTGACTGTATTTTCCTTTGTATGTTTCATCCATGTAGTAAGCAAAAGTGCAAACCCTGCCCTCGAAGTTTGTTAAATTGCACTTCTATAAATTTGTGTTACACCTCCTTTTGCTAATGCCTTTAACAGTGATTCTTTAAGTGACCTAAAGCACTCATTCACAACAGCACCTGAGAAGCTTTGGATTTTCTTTAGGAATGTTTGCTAGTGGAAGACACGTTTATGCAAGAAAGGCCATCGTGAGATTCCACACTGCCACTTCCAACTCCAAATTAACGCTCTGAAGTTCTAAGACGGCACCAGGCAATTCAAACACGCTCCAGGCTAGAAGTTCAACAGCTACAACTCCACGTGTGACCACAGCTCGTCTGATATGCAAGAGCCAGAACACAGACACAGAGTCACCCACGCAACTCCGTGACCTTCAGGCTGTGCAAATGCACCGACCCTGCTTCTTCCGCTATTAATTTCATTATTAATTGCCACTGGAAGTCAGCATTCTCTCCCTGCCAGCTGCGTACCCCCTGCACAGGGCACAGGCACCAGCTGCACAGCGCGGCTTCATCGGCCAACAGGCTGCTGGGTCACTGAAGGGTCCTAGCCAGACCTCAAGTGAAAAAAAACACCACCACGTCACGCAGGGGATTTCTTAATGTTGCCAAACAGCACCTGGGAGTAGCGGAGAGAAGTTTCGGTTCCAAGAGCCGCCCCCTCCCCCGGCTCGAAGCTCTGCTGCCCGAGCGCCGCNGCCCGCACGGAGCTCCCCAGAGCGCCCGGCCGCCCTGGGGCCGGGGCAGCCCTGCGCGGATAGCGGCTGCTCGATAATCCGCCGGGTGCCCCTTCCAGAGAAGCCGCTGTGCGAGGAACAGAACAGCTTTCCAGAACAGCCCTGTACTGAGGGAGCGCTCCGCCTCGGCGGAGACCCGCTGCGGCGCCTGCGAGCCGCTCCTGGGGCGGCCTGTCCGGGCAAGGAACGCGCTCCTGGGCCGAGACTCCGGGGGATTTTAGATACTCAGAGTGTCCTTAACTGCGGCTGGATCGCGGCCAGGAGCTCTTGGTCTCGCCGAAACACGCTGTGGGGTGTTAATAGCCCGGGCTCAGCTTCATCTCTTACCACAGCCAGCGCTCAGGGGTTGGCGGCTCCCGTCTGAATTCCCGTCCGAAGAGCACTCCTGCTGGAGAGGTTTAAATGAAAGAGAGCAGGATATTGTCAGGACCGTGAGGAGTCAGTAGTCTCTGGTCTCCCCGCACACGTGTACGTATCAAGGAGAAATGTTTCCTTGGACTGCCCCGGGGTAAATGGACCTGAAAAAAGGGATGTGGTTAAATGAGCAAAGGGTTCTCAGGGTCACAGAATGGGTCGGGTTGGAAGGGACCGCTGAGGGTCATCTGGTCCGACCTCCCTGCTCAGGTGGCATCGTCCGAGAGCGCATGGCACAGGACTGCATCCAGATGGTTCTTGAATATCTCCAGTGAGCGAGACTCCACAACCCCTTGGGGCATCCTGTCCCAGTGCGCAGTCACCCACACAATAAAGAAGTTCTTCCTCCTGTTCAGGTGGAACTCCTGTGCATCAGTTTCTGCCTGTTGCCTCTTGTAATGTCTCAACTAGAAGTTTATGTGGTGTAATAGCCATAAGGCCTAAATGCACGACTGCTGATGTTAGTCTATCAGAAACAGTTTAATTTAGTAACAGAACCTGATACGTATGAAGTACAAGTGAAAGAAAGGATTGAGTTTTTACACAGAGTAATTTTTTATTTTTTTTAAATTCCTCAAGCAGTGAAAATGCTTACAGTCCTTTCAAACTGCTTAGTTAAGATTAATTTTTCACCAGCTGGAGTGAGATATTAGAAGGCAAACCAATGACTTTAACCTTTATATATTGGGTTTAAACAGCTGAAGGAAAATGTATTGGAAATGCATCAACTTTAGTTTGCTGCGTACTTAAAACATTTAATATGCAGCTGAGTAGCTGACAGCAAATAATGGTATTAGGGAAAGCACTGACACACAAAAAAGCTATTATTAATCACTGTTTACATTTGACTTGCCTTTCAGCAAGTTCAGCTGCAAAAATAAAAACTGGTCCAACTACTAATATTTCTCTGTATTTGCGTATGTTCCTTGTAGCCAATAAGTTAGGTTCTCTCTCCGGGCCAGGTGATCTGCTGGGGATTGATCTTATAAACATGCTTAGGAGTGATTACTTCTTTGCAGACATTACAGAGGACCCAATTCCTTAATATCTTAACTTTCCGTATAGTATTACCTACCATGCTCAAGGATAAAGGACTGGATAACATACAAAACAGGAGAAACCTGTTTCTCCGCATTACAGAAAGAGGATATCCTGGTCAAAAGCATGATACATATGCACTTCTGTCAGTCATGTAGGAAATGGTTGCAAGTACAGTTTAGTTGCACAGGACTGGCTGTTCCTACTCAAGTTTTCTATCACATTCTCTATGAGATTTTTAAAGCCAAAGATTTTAGCTAAGCCTCACAATTTCATCATCTGTATGACAGTGAGTGTATGCACCTGTATATAAATCATGAGATGATCAGACCCAACCACTAACGCAATTTTCAGAAGTTCCCATAAGTAAAGTAGTTTCAGTTTGCATTTTTGAGGGCTTTTATGAGAACTAGTATTTTGAGGAAGCAAGCTGATAACAAAGTGTCTAAAAATTATTTCAAGGCACCGGGTTTTAGGCACACTTTTTGAAAAGTGCCCGTATAAAAAGGAGCTTTTCCGACAGACTTAAGAATCATGAAAATATGTATATTATGAAAAAAGACAAATTGCTCTCTCATATAACTTCTAGATAATGTTAAATTACTTATCTGGAAGACAAAAAAATTTATTTGGGTTATAACAATTCTAGGTTTCATTTACTCAAAAATATACCATTTGCATTATGCTCTTTCTGACCAGATTTACTCCTCTTTACAGTACAGACTCAGGCACACACTGGCACACAAAGAACAGTACGGGCACAGCATGTTGGGCACAAGAGCTGGAGACAGAAGAGACAGGAATTTGACAGAAATTTTCATTCCCAGGCTGCTTGCAAACTTAAGATGCTTCTGTTAAATTTGCACAGTGCCTCTGGATAAGCATCTCCTGTCTGACACGGAGGAGACATGGTGGATGCCAGAGCTGTACTCACGTACCACAGCTAGCGGAGTCTGTAACAGTCAGATTTTTTTAATGTTTGTTTGCCTAATTATTACCCTGAGTGGGTGACTGGGACATTTATAGGACAGTAGCAGATGAGAAAAGCTAGAATCAGGGTGGAGCTGCATATGTTTTAGCACAGTTTGTCCCCAGGGAGTTGTGTGTTTTACTGATCTCTTTGTTCTCTACCTGAAAGCAGAGGAAGGTCTGGTGAGAGATTCCAGTTTAGGGATTTGGGAGACTTTCTCCCCACCTTACAGAAATACTGATATATTACATTTCACAAAATCTTTGTGTCTTCAGTTTTTGAAAGAGAAAATGTTAAAAAAAATTACAGATCAGGGTATGAAAGACTTTATTAGTTTAAAGGTTTGTAAATTTGCATCCCAAGAATGTGGTTTTTTCTTTTTCCAGTGTACATAACCTAAACAGATTCACTGTCCATACTGAGGATTTGTCAAGCCTTTCCTTACCTTTCTTAGGATCTTTAGAAGAAATAGATTTTGCTCATTTTCCAAAACAGAAGAAATGTCTCACTGCCTCCCCTTTTGGCTTTCTGATCTGATGAGGTGCAGATGCAGGCAAGTTCCCAGAATCCTTCAGGAGTATTAATCCTGGCATTAATCCATCCTAGGTGCAGAATCTGACATTCACGTGTTACATTTCATCCCATTAATCACTGCCCAATGCTCTGGTCCATCTAGGTGTCTCTGTAAAGCCTGCCCCTCAACAGAGTCAACGGCACCTCCCAGTTTGGTGTCACCAGCAGATCTCTTAATGGTGCATTCAGCTGCTGCATCCAGATGGTGGATAAAAATATTGAACACAGAACTGGCCCTAGAACTGAGCCCTGCGGAAGTCCCTGAACCCTGAGGAAGTCCACTGGTGACAGATCACCAGCCAGATGTAGCCCCTTTCACTGCATCTCTTTGAGCTCTGCTTGCCCTTCAGCCAGTTCTTCACCCAACGCATCACCCTGCTCCTCCCACAGTTGGGCAACTTGTACAGTCGTTGGGCAACTGTGAGAGACAGTATCAAAAGCCTCACTAAAATCCAGAAAAACTACACCACCTCCTTGCCTTCATCCACTAGTCAGTGACCCTATCATAGAAGGATATCAAATTACTTCAACAGGACTTCCCCTTTGAGGGAAGTTGACCCAAGTTGACTGTGCCTGATGACTGCAATTATTCTTTAAATGCCTTTCAGTAGGACACAGTATAATATTTTCTTTAATTTTTCCAGTTAATTTTTTCCAAATTAACTTCCAGTTAAGGAAGTTTTGTCAAAATTATGTGTCTATTATTTTTGCTGATCTTTTTTTAATGAAGCTTTTGCATCTTCTTGTCTGTTTGGAGGAGTAGCTTTAATTATGTCAGCAAAACGGTGTTGCAACTGGCTCTTCTTCCCTCATGATTTCTGTGCAGAAGCTTTCACAGTTTTGGCACATGGCTTTGATTTGCAGCAGAAGTCACAGTTTAGACTGAATTCTCTGAGGTCCGAGAACATTCTGTAGGGTCTTCCTTTCACTGGCATTTCAAGAACCTAGCAACCAGAACAGCTCTGACTTCATATTCAAAGATAACCCAACTTCCCTCAACTCACCTTCCTTTAGAGAAAGGTAGAGCTTCAAGTTTTACATCCTTTGACAAAGGTATCACTTGAGTGCCCTGGTGGATGATCAAGCCACCATATCTTATTTTAGAGAGGGGTAAATTAGAATGACCTTGTCATCTTCTGGAAAGAAGGTGGTGCTCAGTTAGATTTTTTTTTCTTTTTAATAAGACCCATCGTAACCTGTGTAAGAGTTGATAACCACACAAAACTGGCTTTCAGGACATCACACTCATCCAAATGTACCAATGCAGCAATAATTTTTACAGTCTCAGTTGACTCCTTGTCATCTTCATGACAATCAAAAATAGAAATGGACTCTAAACTGCCCGTATGGTAGCAGCTAAATCTTGACAAGCGCATCTCAAAGAGCAAATGAGAACATCTTGCAGAGATGTGGAGCACCAAATATCCAATAATCAGTCAGCAGCCAGCTGGTGGGGTTAGCTGCTTCATGTGCAAGCTAGAATGCAGTTATTTTTCACAAGCAGCATAAAGACTTCAGGATGCACATACAGAAGAGAATAAGGTTTACAGAAAGTTCTCCTAGACCTACAACAGCCAATACGCTTTTAAATCACAAGAGGAAAGAGGAAAGATGCTGGGGGATTACCAAGCATATTGGCCACATATTGTTTATCATTTCAGTATTATCTATCCCTGGATAGATAATATTCAGGCTGTATTTCACTTAAAATAATTTACATGACCTAGTGCTATTTTCCCCTCACGGTGCTTACCTTGCTCCAGGATGTGCTCTGCTGGAGAACGCACCAGGTGGCTGCATCATTGGTTGCAGAAGATGCAAGCTGAATGAGCTGGGACCATGAAACACAGTTACAAGGCTAAGGGTCATTGCTGCTTGAAAGAACTGCGCAAGACCAGGAAAATCGTGAAACTAAACATTTCACAATGCTTTTTTCCCTGTAGTTTCTCTGTGTTTGACTTGCAACAGTCATTCCAGTTTGCAGAGTTGAGGACTCATAGCTGAAGGCTGAAGAAATGGGAACACTGAGATGCTGAAAGAGCTAACTGCAGTGGCAGGTACTCACAATCTCACCGCTCCTGTTTAGCCTCTGCCTCAGCTTCCCTCTGTAAGATGAGAATAGTTCCACCCTCATATTCCTCAAGGATATTGTGGAGATACTTCATGAAGCAATCTGTGATAAGCACCACAGAGAAGCTCATCAGGGGACACTTCTACAGTAAAAGCAGAATTTGTGAGTAAATCAGGCCCAAGGCTACACAATAAATAACGACACCAAAATAGTCCCAAGTAACTGCTCATTAACTGAGCATTGCCTATACCGTGCCTTGTGAGAATTCCTCCAATGCCAATCTGGAGTAGTAGTACATATAAATAAGGGAGGCAAGTAGAAGATGCACAGGCAAATTTAAATCTGACATTTCTTAAATGAGTACTCAACTTGGCTTCTCTAATGATCTTTTAATGTATATTTTTCATTTATCCAGATTCTACTTAAATATCCTCAAATGTATTCACGTCCTTTTTGCAAGAGTTTGTTTGACTGGTGTGGGCAGAACTGTAAAGAAATATAATCACTTTTACAGCCTTCTAATTTCTTATGAATAGATATTTCATAGTTGCTCTCTATAGTAATTTTCCAGAGTCCGATGCAAACTCCCAGAACAAAAAGAGCATGTGAAGTTTGAGAAAGAAGACTTCAGAGAGGCTGTTATCTATAACATTTCTCTATGTTCCTTAAGATTCTGTTAAGGTATTTTTTCATGAGAATCTCAGCATCTGAAGTTTTGTCACTTAATCTTTTAACAGTATGATTAACATGTTCATATCAGTACTGCAGATATATATATATTGGAAGTCTGTGTATTGTGTTCTGGTGAGTAGGATAAAAGCTGGTGTGCTCTCCAGGGGGGAAGCTTCTCAGACAAGAATCCTTGAGAGTGAACAGTCTTTGCAACAAGAAAGCTAAGGATAAAAAGTCATGTGAGCCACACTTATACTGTAAAGATCTTTAAAGTCACCGCTACTTGAAAGGTTTTTAAAAAGTCACAATGGTTCTTTTCTATAAAGTTTGGCTCATTCCTTCCTTTCGCTGAAAAAAATGTGTGCATCTCTTAAGAATATGCCATGGAGAAAATGAAGGGCTCAAGGATGCCACCTAAAGCTCAAAGGCACAACAGCTGTGGTAATTGGAAAAAAACCCCATCCTGAAACAAAAAACCCAACAGCCAGGAGCAGAGTTTGAGTGTGAAGGAACAGTGTGGCAGTCAGTCACATGAGTCACATGCTGCACAGTTCTGCGGAAAGGAAGGCAAAGAGGAGAAATCATTAGCAGCTCACTGGGCTGGGGGCTGGCTCGGGCCCAGAGCCAAGCCTTGTGCCACTTGCAGCCAGCTCACCTGCTCAAGGGAGCAAAGGGCACAAGTGGTGTCAAAGAGACAATGAGGAACAGGCATCCAAGTTACCTGTGAAACTGGAAAATGAAATTCAGGAAGGGAACACACAGCAACTCCAACCCATGCCCTCAAAGACTTCCACAACTTTTGAAGGGGTTTTTAGCTAGACACCTGACATATTTAAATGAAGAATTTATTTGAATTTTGTGTTTTCTTAAACTGAGCAGTCTAGAACTGAAGCATGAGGTTGAACCGCACCCCAGCAGTAACACAGCAGCACCTTACACAACGCAGCCCACAAAACCAGAACTGCTGGCTCTCTGTTTCTGACAGCATGTGTATTAATCTAAACTCCTCACCCCTCACCCCCTTTGGTCATTGCTAGTTGGCATTGGTATGTTTTTTCTGTCTTGTTCGGCTGTTTATCACTTTATCAGTAGGTGGCAGTAATAGACGAGCCCGTGCAACTTCTAATAGGAATTTGGGAAAGAAAAGACCCTATTTTGGAGTAAGGCTGCTCATTTTGTTTGTTCACAAGCGTAAGTGGTGTAAATGTACTTGACAAACGCAGACATACATCTTCCTCTAACAGACAGAAAAGTTGTTCCCGTACCAGTTCTGGTATTTATGGCTGTAGTTAATTTAATAGTGCTATAAAACTGAATTCAATTACATGCAAATGTACAATATTTATTCCAAATATTCTCACTAAAGATTAAATATGGAGGTGCCTGTAAAATTTTATACAGCACTTATTCTGACAATTTTTCCCACTATTTTTCACACATTAATATTTAAGTCAGTCTAATGACTTCGAGTAATAGTTTTCAGAACAAGAAACGTTTATTTCTTAGGAACCACTCCTCCCCCAAGTTTTCTTTAGTCTCCTTAAAGAAGCAAATCTAGATTCTGATGCAGACCCAAGGAGAGCCATAACGATGGCATATTCTAGAATTACGTATACAGATTTTTATTCCTATATAATGAAGAGATGGGAAAAACTATATAATCAGGTCCTCCCAAAATACATACTTTGTTACTCCCTTGGTATCAGAAATCCAACTGGATAAATGACTGTCATATTGAAGTTCCAGGCTTTAATATGCACTTTTACAGACTGTTGTTTTTCAGGTGTTCTGTCCTTCTGCTGGAGCTGATCCTATTGTAAATCACTGCAAAAATGCTGGGTGACGATGCCCTTATGAATCAGTTAGCAACAACTCTTGTGTTTATCTTGTATCACTGACTCATATTTATTTTACCCTATGGTGTGATGTAGAATAGCTTAAACGTCCCTTCATATTTTTCCCCTCCTTTGACCATAATTTCATAGCGGCTAATTTAAAAATCTTGCCTATCCGTACCAGCCAAACACCCTGCTACTAATTTAATACATCATGTAGAAAGCAAAGAAGGGCAACTTAGTACATAATACAGAGGAGGAAAATGTTTTGGTTTTTTTTATATATATTGAAATGGCAACATCTTAAATTCAAAGTAAACCAAGGGGATTAATCTGAGGAATGCAAAACAGCCAGCCCTACATGTGCTACTGAGATGTCACAATTTACCATAAATCCACCATTAGGAAGTCTCATTTCATCAAAGCTGCAGGCACTAGGATATAAAGAAAGGATTGTCAATGACACATCAAAACCTCTTTGAAACTAACTTCTGTTCTGAAATTCTAATTCCGTAAGATGACAGCCACAACTCAGAGAGTTATCAGGAAGCATGTGTTACTTCCTGGGCCTGAAATAGACATTAACAAGCCTGATGACATATGAAATGAGAGAGAGGAGTACAGCCTTAGGATGGTAGCAGGCCTGGTCTTGTTCTCACTGAATTTAGTAGGAATCAAATAAAAGCAAAATTTGATGAAAATAAAAACTCATTTCTTCAGCCAACAGAAAATCTTACTGTTAGACAGATCCACATTTCTCAGAGCTTTTTTCATATATATATATATATATTTCAATCATCCTATACTTCATGATATAATACATATTTATTATTTAGAAAAATGTACAAAAACATCCAGGTATTTTTGTGTAGAGTTGAGGCAAGATGATTAAGCATGAAACTCAAGTATTAATAACAGATTAAACCACCTCAAAGGTCAGAGTGGCACAAAATATAACAACGACAAAGACATTTCATGGTTTGGAGGGATTGGAGGAAAAGATATTATTTTAAATATTGATTTATGGATCAAGTTGGCATTAAAATAAAAAAAAATAAGAATAATAAAAAACCTCAAACCAAAACAAAAACCCCCACCCCCTCCAAACCAACCAACCAACCAAAAAAACAAAACCCTACCAAAACAAACAAACAAACAAACAACAAAAATCAAACCAAACCAAAACAAAAGCCCAAACCAGACAATGCCATTCTGCTTCAGAGGGTCAGTATTTTGATGGTGTTCTTGAATAAGGTAATAAATTCATATGCCAGCCAAAGTCATTAAAATTGTATTTGAACTTCTGATCTTTCAAGTGTGCCTCACCCTCTCCCCCTTCAAATTAGTAATTTGCCAGTAGTATGTATTCATTCAAGGCACTGGTAAATCAGGTCCAATGATACTACAGAAAGCTGTCCAGTTTTCCACTAAGGAATTACACTTCTACATATTAACCTCTTAAAACACATTATAGATACCTGCTAAAATACACATGCAATCTATGGTACTCCATGTGTTGTTTGGGTTTTTTTTTTAATTAGAAGCATGAAATCATCTAATAGATACAAATTATTTTTTTGCCTACTGAAAGTTACAAATGATGAAAGAAACCACGAAGATGGGAACCAGCTATTAAAAACCAGTGCTCACAACTATTTGAAGAAAAATTCTGGAGAAAAAAGGGAGTACAAAAGAATGACATTCTCCTTTTCTGAATAATAATACTGGATTTTGGTAAATGCAGCTCTTGTAACTAGTGATACTCAAAACCACTGTGAAATATTTCAATCTCAGGATATCAGATGCTAACTCTAACTGGAAACAGAAAGCAAGCTGTTTGCAATACTGTAATAAACTGTGGCGATTTTGTTATTTTAGATGGGAATGTAAATGATGCGCCACAAATGTGAGTTGCTACAAAGCCTCTGAGAATAAAGCTGCATGCCCTATATTCCCCTCCCATGCTGTTCCAGTTAAAGCCATACATGTGGAAGAACAAATGAAAATGTTGCCATGGTGATCAGAGCAGTTACCAAATCATGTACACTGTAGGAAGGATTCCCTAAAGAACATCATTAAGCATTTTGTTGCTCCCTTTTAACAAACATTTCCAGAAAGATTTTTATTTCACTGTCAATAAAACAGCTACTCAGTTAGCTAAAGCCTATTTCTCTACCCCCAAAATAAAAACACACCATGCATTAAAAATTATTCCTGTTAAAAGTTAGGAATGGGAATCTTAAGCTGAAAACTTTGAAATAGGAACCAAGGATGAAACTGCCTAAGATAAGTACTGTTTAAGACATTGGAATGTTTTTCAGCATAGGTACTGTGAAGCAGCTCTGTGATTACTAAACTAGTGATGTCTTCAGCTGCCAAATTAAAAACCAAATCTTTAAATGAAAGACATCCCAAAAGGCTATTGGTTAAAAGGCATGTTGTTATGTTGGTTTTTTACAAGAATATTGCAAGGAGGTTTTGTGTGAGACATGAGGTGAGTTCTGCCAGCAGCAGAACCACCAAAGTTCCAAAGCCACCTCATGTGACCAGACGGGTAGCTGAATGCAGTCAGGTGTGGCACTTTATCCAAGCTGATAGGCAAAGAAAATAAAACCTGTACAATGCAGACATCTTATATTTCCACTGCGCAAAACGGTACAACAGACATTGATGGAAATTGCTAAAAACAAGCTGGACAAGGTACATGCACTTTGGAGGAAATGCACAGGGCTTTGTTCTCCAAACTGCCCTTTTTAGCATCTAAATTCAGCATTTAAGTATATACCAAGGCCCTCAGTTCCTCAGCTGGTCTTTGCCTCGCAGGTACTTCAGGTGCTTATGGAATAGGAGTTTGTGCAGAGGAAGGGAGGAAGTGTGATCCATTACAGGTGGCTGTTCAGTCTCGAGTCAGGCAGACTAGTGCAGTTGTCCAGCAAAATTGCCTCCAGCCTTATGTATGGGACTGACTGACACACTGTACATACGAAGCACTGCAGTGAGTGAACTGTCCTAACACATCACATCAGAGAGGAGTTTTCACTCATTTTTGAAGAAGAAGAATTAAAAAAGGTCTGTAATATAACAGTTGCTTCCATCAGATGCTTTGTATGAGCTTACTTATTGAAGAAGGCAATCTTGTTCCACACCTTATTCTTTTCCTCACTGTACTTTAAACCAAGTAAAAAAAAAAATCTCCCTGAACCTCCACAAATTACTTTCTGACAACCTAACTAATCTGTGGCTACAAAATATACAAACAGTTGCTGTTAATGGCCCAGTGGTCTCACTGCATATTCTAGAGCAATATTTATTTTCCATTGCTCTCCATCCCCATAAAGTCTTACTCCCATGGGAAAAGCATGTAGAGAGCTGCTCAGAAAATGTAATCCCCCTGCCTGTGCTGCTGCACGAAGACCCTCAGGAATGGTTATATTACAATTCAGTTTACTTTCTAAAATAATTTAAATCATTATAATTCAAAATAAGATACAAGCAGCCATGTTTTTCTACAGTTTTATTGATTCAGTCCCGGTGTGTAACTATACATCTTCATTCTGCTTGTAGCTACAATGTTGCTTTACTAAGATTCTTTTTGTAGTCAAGTTTCTTACAGTCTTCAGAAAACATAAACATCACTTACTGTATAAGACTAATAATTCCAAACATTGTAAATCACTGGGATCTTTTCCTAAACAGTGCTACATGAGGAAAAGGTCACACTACTCTCTTTGGATAGAAATTTGTAAAGGCAAATGAATTAAATTCACCTTCCAAGGAAAATAAGGATGTTAAAAATAGCTTCAAGAGTTGGTATGACTCATTTAGGTCTCAGAAAAATCTATGACTGGCAAAGATATCTACAATTTGATACTGTACTCGATACTTTCATTAAGACCAAAAGAATGTTTATGATGAACTGAAATTAAATTGTACATTGTTCTGAAAGATAATGATTACCTTGAATTTTTTAGGATTTTTTTTTAATTTTGATTTTTTTTTAGCAGAAAATGCACTACCTTCAAAAAATATTGTAGTTATAGGGAAACTACTAATATCTGAAGAAAAAAATGCTGAAAGCATGCAACACTGATACCAAATTTTAGCAGAAGACATTTTTAATTGAAAACTGACTCAAAGGATAGTACAAAAGAGTTTCTTCTCCCTAAAGGGATTTTCAGATGCAGGCACAGGAATAATAAGTGGATCTTCTCCAATGTGTGCATCACAATATGCCAATAAATCTGCTGCAGCCTTGGACACCTAATAGAAGAGAAAAGAGAACTACTGTAACACTTAATTCTGAACCAATCTGCATTGCATAAATGTTTTTCATAGAACAAATGTAATGGGAGACATCAGAAAACAGGGAGTAGATTGCTTTATCCTTTAAATTATTAGAGACCACAACTCTCAATTTGCTCTTACTAAGCCTAGTAATACTTAGAGACATTTTATCTAACATGGTGACATGGGATGGTATTAATTTATATGATTCATGCTCAGCTATTCCTCCCCATCAGAAGGAGGGCAGGAGCACATACTCATTAAAGCATGTATATGCTAACCATCCATAAACAGTAGGGATTCTCCTTGAAGTGTCTGTTTCTGTAGAGACCACCTGCTTCAGCTCTTACTCTGTGTTTGGTTTTAAGGTTTTCCACAAACACTGTCTCTACCCTTTTTGCTCCTCCGGATGCAAAACAAACAAAAAGTTCTTTAGGCACATGACCACGGGATTAAAAAAGAATAAGTCAGGAACAAAACCTGATCACTGTGTGTCATAGCTCTCATTTAAGCTAAATACTGCTCTTATCAGTAGAGTAAGACCAATTGTCTTGTGCTTAGTAAGTTATAATAAGGAGTACTTTATGCATAGCATGGATTAAAACTTGAGCATTACCTTAATATCCAGAACATTGGTTTATGCTTACTGAAAAGTCATACAAAACTATAGCAGCATGTTGGCATACAAGATACTTTACATTAAACAAAAAATGAAATATTAAACCTTGTAACCTTTGCAGCTTTGTGCCATATGAATATCTGTGACATTAGGCCACTGTGACTCATTTATTTTTTCAAGAATTTAGAATGTATATACAAAATATTTTTGTTCTGCTCGGCCAGTAAGATATTCACAGCTGTCTGTATCTCTTTGCTTTGGTGAAATATTGGTGAAATATTTGGTGTTTTCAATATTCTGTAGTTGAGAAAATTAACCTGAAGTATTTACAAAAAAGTCTTTTCTCTGAGCACCATGACAGCTTCTCCTGAGTCAAACACCAAGGTCAGCATGTTTGCTCAACTATAGTGAAGAGGAAAAACAAATCAGATTTGTGGGATTTTTCTAGCAGGTGTCATCAATGTTAGCTTTAAGCTTCCCCACACCCTACTTGCTTTGACAGGAGCCTAGCCTGTAGTAGGCTTCAGATGAGACCTATGAAGTGAACAGGTATTGAATCAGAATGCACATGAAGGTTAAATTAACCTCTGGAACAAAATAACAGACTTTTTACTTCTTAAATATCCACTAAAACATATCTTTGCAGAATGTTTAAAGCCACAAAGTATCTGTGGTTGGCATCCCAGTACAGACTATTCTCCTAGTGGAGGAAACAAGGGTGTTTAGGTTATTTAAAATTAGTTTGTCTTTGAATTGGCCTGTAAGTCAAAAGGGTGGGCAGAGACACTACCTATGAACCACAGACTGATGGGCACACACAAAGCAGAACACTAAGTATTAAACTGAGCAAATCAGAAGACATATTCAGAAGGACCAGATCTTCTCCAGAAAGAAGCAGATCAATCAAAAATGTGTGGAAAATCACAAGACTTCAAGGTACAAAGGATTGTAATCACTTTCAGACACACTTCAATTAGCTATTTGCTAAGCAATGACAAAAGAATGAGGCTTAGGGTACAAGGGCACTGTCTAGAACAGAGAGACAGACCTGTAATGAACAAACAGAAAACTCAGGAATCCTATCATATTCCTAAGTTTCATTTAAATTTACTTGTGAATTTTAAAAATATTATCCAAAGACAGGTACAATGTATACAGAGTATGAAATTCCTATCAAACCCCAAAAAGATCAAAAGACAGAAACATACTCTTCTTTGCTAATTATGTATGCTGTACCTCAGCAAAATATAAACTAGCATAGAATTTATCCACTGAAGAGGAGTTCAGTACATTTCCAGTAACATTAGGAGGAATGTACCACCACAGCATTTTGGACAAGTATATGCAAGTGACGACAACCACCAGGACATTCATATTATCTAACATACACTTTTTCACTTTTCTATTGTCCTTCAAGCTTAGATGCATGTCTCAAATTAAGACAGATCCATGCTCTAATGAATTAGCTGGTCCTGAACTCTTGCATTCAAACAGAAGAAGTCAAACTCAGATCCACAGGTGCCCACCAAAAGCTGAATGACATCTTCAGTGCAATGTCATAATAAACATTAGTGTCATAAAACCCAATGGAGAGCTAGTCTGATTCTCTGTGTCCCAAAGACAGGGTTTATTAGAGATTCCCAGCACATTTCACTCTCAATTATTAAGCTAATGAGTAAGTTATTTTACTCATCAAACCAACAATTTTTTAAGCAAACTGAGCCTACAGAAGCAGAGAACCGACTCTGGACTTCAACAGGCCAACTTTCCCAGAATGATCTTGTTTGTTCCACGCAAAGATAAGCAATATCAGCTTGGGTATATTGCTTTTCTTTCAGTGGAAGAGAAGTACAGTTCCAATCATCAGTCTTAGAAGGGATAAGCCCAGTAATATAATTTCCTGTTTCTCTACATATTACTATGTTTTGATATAATGTAACAATAAAAAGGCTTTTCACAAGCAAAAGCTCAACATTCACTTTAGTATCTAACTTGTCCTCTAATGCTGGTAGCAATGCCGTGAAGCAGAGCAACGCTTTCTTCAATGTCAGGATGTTTAAATCACAATTTAGTTTGCTTTTAAACAAACCATAGTACAATTTTGTAAAAAACAAACCTGCAACAAGGAGGTGAGGAACACAGGGAATGTGATCACATTTCAGCACGTTGTCACAAACTAAATCTGTACATTTTCATCCTTTAAACAAATAAAACATTTGGGGAGGGGAAATCCTCCCACTGGGATTACAGCAGTTATAAAACCAAATTATGGCCATTTTGTCACTAAAAGTGGAGTCGCTTAGGCTTGCACAGTGGAATAATGACCACTCACTGCAGGGAGCTAAATTAGCTGATCACAATCCAGGAGCAATGAAAACATGGGTTCCTGCAGCTCTGAGCAGCGTTGGCAAAGTCAGAGCCGTGGCCAAAAAAGAGCAAAACACAACGTTGCCTCCAGCAAGTTTCCTGCCCAGTGTCATTATTCGGAACAACAGTGGCGGAAGGGCCCTGCATTGAGCGTGGCATTAAGGCTCCAGCAGAGATGCTGCTTTAGCACACGTCAGCATGCAGAGGTGCCTCCCGGCCAGCGCTGCGGTCTGCTGCTGTACAAAATACTGTGCTCATCATCCCCGCTGTCATGGAAGGAGTTAAATGGACACCACTCCATCAGGGCTTTTACTTACCTTTAGGTTTATTTGTAGCTGAATGCTGCCGAAGAGTTTCAGAATAGCTTTTGTTAAGAATTAAAATAAATGCATGTGGCTTGAATATTCAAATGAAACAAACACATTTATCATGTCATCTCTCTTATGCAATACAGCCTGGTCTGCAAATTCAAAGTAATTTATAGATACTGCAAAAGTGGCTAAAGTGGGGGGGAAAAAATCAGACTCCAGTTTGACTGATGAATTCCATCAGAAAGTTAATGTATCTCTTTTTTTTTAAATATTTTAAAATGTATGGATAGAAGAGATGGAGTATATAGGTATCACACTAATCTCACATTTTATACAACTACTTTTACCCTGTCTTGTAAAAAATATATCTTGTTGTCAAATTACCAAAAGGAAAAAAAGAATCCAACAAAATACTCAACCCTGATGCTTTAAAGAATTAGTCTCAGGAGGACTGTGAAATTTGACCGTTATATTTCAGAATAACAGAGGTGATAAAAACAGCCAAAGTTAGAACATAATCCCATTAGCTGCACTAATAATTATAAGCTCCAATGACAGGGCAAAATGCTGCAATTACTATGTCATCTGTCTTATCATGGATTGTGACTAATTACCATCCTCGCTAAGACACCCACTCTGCTTATCCTTTACATCTAAAACAAAGAGATTCACACACATTTATTGACAATCCCACTGTTTATCTCCCAACACTATTGAGGACCAGTAGTTAGGAACGCTTCCTGTCTTCCTCAGGAAAAAGAAAATGGAATAATAGTTGATATACCAAGATCCTTAAATGTCAGAGCACTCTTTCTTGCTTTTCTGCTTGTAAAGAGAAGAATATATAGTGCTTTATTCTGAGGACAACTCTGATGAACGCCAGTATTATCTTTGCTTTCTCAACTTTACTGTTAGCATCTTTAGAAGACACATTATTCTACTATTCATGAGGCCATTGTTCATCTGATTTCATTTGATATTTCCTAGCTTGGGATCCGCATTTCCTGCTTTCTACTTACTTCTCCATTATAACTCTGGCTGTTCCTTTGGCAGGTAAGTGAGGCGGGTTCAATTTACAATCCTTCTGGGATTCCTACAGTTTACAAAAAGAACCGCAGTAACGCTCCTTCCAGCTACCAATCAATACACCAGTAACTTCATCCTCCCCTTTTGAGCTCTCCTGTTTCTTTCACACCTCAACAGCATGTTGTCTTTGTGGAACCTCAGAACACAGCACTGCTCGCTGCTCTGACTGGTTACAGGACTTGATTTTTAAATTACTTTAAAAATCCAGAACACAGCAGGGAATGGGCAACTATCAATACACTTTTAACTGCAAGACTTTAATTGATCAGATCCAACTCTTGCTGGTTACAGCAGCTACTGTCTATGGAAAACAAAGTGCCTCTGTAGTAGAAAAATAGGCTGGAACTTCTCATTTCCCTTGTCAATAATGCAGGCACCTTTTTAACCCTAGCAATGTGGTCTTGCCTATTATGGGAATAACCCCTTGGCTATAGCTCTTTGCAAAACAGTGTTTAATTAAATTATTTGAAAAGCGCTGATCTTTTGTTAAATGTCTAGCTAGTTTAATCAGATGCAAAATGCCAGAAAAAAAGAAAGGAAGTTAATTTCTCTGCCTTTACAGCGACAATCTGAGAACTCAAATTCTCCTCTTGAAACCACTGGAAAGTCTCTTGGTAGAATTTGGCTATGCTAAAACGCACACTTAACTGATTCAAGATTAAAAAGCAAAGCAGATCTGGAAGGAATAAAAAGCCTATCAACGTCTTCTCACAATTCCTCATATGCTTGTTCAAAGAAATTCTAGAAATAAAGACAGTTTGAAAAGTTGTATTTGGTTTAGGTTACTACAGGAACCCTCAGAACGCTAAAACATGTCAGATTTTCTTTGGTGTGGTTTTGGTCCCAAGCTGTCTTGAAAGGTGAAATAGTTGCACTTCCAAGCTATCTGTTTTCTAGGTCTGCCACACTTGCTAATAACTGTGTTCATTTTAATTAAATTGACTATAAAAATAACCTATGTCTTTCTTGCATATGTAATTAAGAAGGTTATACACCTAACTAATGAAGCTATCTGCATAACTGAGCCAATGATGTGGTATGCGAGAGGTACCACTGAATATATAGAAGCAAGTTTAAGACAATGTACGAAGTATCAATTATGTCAAATTCCAGTAAACTGGGCTGTATTTTTCCAACCCTTTCCTCTGCCATTCATACACACTTGTTCCTTCTTGTCACTTCTGTTCATGCAGCTGCAATATGACCTGAGTCAGGGCATTAACTGCATTGAACACTGAAAAGGTAGAACTTCCCTTACTGCACAAAATAGAAACACCTGTCCCTGTGAACAGGTTATGTGATGAATTTGTAAGACACTATACAAGATAGTTTTGCAAATTCAGTGGTCCTACAAGACATTGCTAAAAACTGCCACAAAACGGAACAACTGAAATTTCTATTTTCATATAAGCAAGCCTGACCACTCATGTGAATTGCATTAGTATTTCTGAATTATAAACACTACTTTTCCAATTAGTGAGTTTGTGATAATATTTTAAAAAATCATAATTATACACTATTGTCCCCATGCTGACTATTTTGGCACCAGAGAGGTGGACAGACTGAGGTAAGACTACATGATAATTTTAATGTAAAACATTTCTAATTGTCCTACTGAGTTAGTATCTCGGTTACAAGCACTTACAGTCTGTGACAACTCAGGTAGAAAACTGGGCAATTTAAATGCACTCTTTTTCAGAGATGGACAGACCAAAAACTCTTTTTACTTGTAGAGATTGGATTTTTTTTTTAATCCAAATAATTATTCCCTATTCTCAGAAGCAGAAAGCAAAAGAAAGCATTGCTTTCTTAAAACTTTCTATGACATCATTAGGTTTTAGGTACTTGATTTATTAAAAAAATTGTAACCTAGCGGAAGGCGGAATGACAGGCAAGAATAATCCAGACTTTTCTGGTTAAAAGCATTGAGAATCTCTATTTAATAGTGCCTTTAGTAAAAATATTTAATCCACATATATTTAGAGACATGACAAAATGACATCTTCATGCACAACAAGCTATCGAGTGTGAAGAATCATAATTGCATGCTGCAATCATACAAATCTTTTGTGCAATGATGTCTGTGCTAAAACAAAACCAATCAAGGCAATTAATCTTGTCTCATCATTTTTCAAAAGTATTGCAATATCTTAAAGACTTATTCCAGTTCTTAAAGGAGAAAATCCAAGAAACCTAAGCTGCACTTAAATTCAGCTACAGGTGACAAAGAAGAGCACCTGTGCATCTGCCAGCTGATTTTAAGGATTTCACAAAATACCATTTTGACCGATGTAAAAGACACTCACACAGGAGCAGAGACTAGAAGCCAGGCTTTGGAAATCACTTCACTAGAACCCACCAATTAGTATGTAACTCATTTACGGTACTGAATAGTGGTTTAGAGTTCAACATGGATTTTTTATTTCAGCTGGTTTAGTCTTTCTACAATATTAAAGGGACACCCTAACACAAACTAGTCAGTGAATTCAAAATATCAACAGTAAGTCTAAGTTTACCTTCATTCTGTCCATGTATGCTTCCATTTTTAATTGCTCCACAGCTTTCCTGGCTTGAGATATATTGGTTGTACTGTTTGACACTAGTTCCTTCATTTTGTTTTTCCTAGAAGAGACAAAGTTGAGAACATTTAAAAGTTCAGGTAGCAAGGACAGCAATCACCGAGAGGACAGTTATCTGAACTCTAACCAACCCTCACCCACCACATCAACACCGCCAGGCTGTAGGTCACAGGTACAGACCAGACACCATTTGTTTCTGTTCTCGTGTTCAACAGCACATTATTGCATTACATATTAGCACCCTCCATCATCAGGACTCAGCCTGAATCCTGCAAGCAACATACAACCACAGAGCACATGCCCATTACTTCAGCGTGGAAATGGTTGCCCTGGTTCAGACTGCCAACGCAGAACAGCTGTTCACAAACAGACCTTGCAGCCATTGCAGTTGGGCTCTATGCCCCAGTTACACCTTGGAACTTCAAAGCAAGTTCAGAAATGTGCACAGTGGAAATGAATGCCACACCGCTCTCACTGAGCAATTTTCAGACAGAGAATGAGTCAAAATTCTGACCATCGATATGAAGCGACACATTAAGAAGAAATAATGCAGTGCTTTCCAACCTTAGACATGCCCAGCAAAATTTAAAGATGTTTAAAACCTGGCATAGTACACTATGCAGGATAGCAATGCATTATTTTTTGAGAGATCTGCAGCTCTTGGAAAGGGACATCTAATGACAGTATTTGGTTTCTTGCATTGCTTCTCCCTAAGGGATTAAGGGTAAATCAAATCATTATCACACAGTCCTCAGCACTGTTACCAAATTAGTCAAGATAACCAGACTCAGACCTTGAATAACTTCGAACACACATGCCAGAGGTGGTCTGCATGTTAGACCACCTTGTGCTGACACCATTATGCAGCCCTGGTCCAGCACAAGCAACAGTTCCTATTCTGAAGTCATTGGAAGTTGGACTAAAGCCACATGGAAAGATGATAGGAATTCAGATGCCCTAGACTGTTCCTGGACTGGTTATATTACCTAGTAAGACTAAGCGCTGAGGTTTGAATCAGCCAAAACACTCCCCTGTGGTCCTCACCACAAGTGCCACCTGCACCAACATTAGTCTAGCACCAAGCATCAGAAACCAATACAAAGTTTGGCAATGCAAAGGGCAGGGCATGTGAGAAGCAGATGGGACACGGGAGAAAAACACATAAAAGGAGGCATTTTGTATTGCTGCCAAAAGAGTTTTAGGCTCAGGTCTTTCAAAATTAATACTTTCAGCTTATTTCCAGATAAGAAGCAAACACCCAGAACCGTACAAATTTCCCTTCTTGAACCTTGATAGCTTACCTGATCCAGTCACTGGGGCATAAGATACAAACAGGAAATTAAGCAGGAAACAGAAAATGCTCCTAAAAAAAAAAAAAAATAGCATATACAGTATCTTAACCCTGTTAGACTCAATAGAACCACACAATCCAGAGCATAGAAAAAACGAAGGAATAACTTTTTAACTGCTTTAATTTCACAAAACACATGCTCAAAGACTAGGCAAAAGACAGCTGTTTCTGCTCCTTTCTAAAAATAAGTGACCTGTGCTGTAAAACAGCATGGTGGAATACAAGTATTGGCATGGCTCACCATCATACAAGTACGATGGTTAGCCAACACTAATCTGAAGAAACAAAAGAATCTTATTTTTTCAAGTCTAGTGTAAGCCTAGGCAGGGGAAATGCTACCTTAAAATATATTAATTGTGCCACATAAAACAAGAGCTTTAACATAGGCCAAGACAAAGAACAGGTTTTCAGTATATGTGTATGTCATTTGAATGGAACACAAGTTTCCTCCTTGCGTGCTCTGATGAACTAAAATTGTGTCAGAACACGGCAGCTTCTTATTTTTTTGTCTTTGTCTACAATCTTTTAACTTGTATTCCTCGCAAGACAAGGGACTGAATACATGTGGAGGAACTGGCTTTGCATAAAATGCCATGTACAGTACAAAAACCCACAACCAACCAACAGACTCCAATCAATTCTCAGACGTGTTTTGACTTGCAGTGGAAAGTCAAACAGCAGAAAGACATTCACAACAAGACATTCACAAGAGGAGGAAGTTCTGAATTACAGCTCATCTCTGGACTTTTTGTTCGACAACTCCCTAGCTTTTAAGCATCAACCTCTCCATAAACAGAAGAATAAACACATTTAGCTTTGTTACCCCCACAAGTATGAATCATTTAAATTTAGTTATAACCTCCACAGATTAATGATCATAAAGCCAAAAAAGTCAAAGCTAAATCAATTCACAGAGCCCTTTCTACATTTGACACAGCCCAAGTCTAGAGGTAAATCAGAAATGTAATGAATAATACATTCAAATTAAACTGAATTAAGCAACTGAAACTGCTTGAACAGTCCAGAGAATTCCAGATCTCCCAAGCTTTTCTGGCAATTCATTCACTCAAATCATAAAAGCTATAAACATGAGAGTTAGACAATTTGAACTGTCCATGGCTGCAACAAAGTTGGCAGGAACACTGTTCCTAGCACTTCCAGCAGGTGTTTAAGCATCTGCAGAATAAGAGACTGAGTTAAGTCTATAATAAAATTTTTAAAAGGTTATTAAGCATAATAATGCCTTGAAAAATCCAAACCACGGTTGCAAAACAATGCCACAAACATAATATATCCTTACCTATAACAGCATTTAGCCAAAATTTTAAAAAAGAAAATATGTATCTTCTCTGGTAAAGTACTTCACAGTATCAGAAAACAACCAGAATATGAGGCTTCATACAGAAAAGAACTTTCAAAACAAAAAAAAGTCCAGCACTAGGTGTTTCAGCCACTGGAGAAAATTTCCACTTATCCTGGTAAGAGGTTTGTTTATACTCTGAAACACAAACATTTGTTCTGTTCCAAATCCTGCTCCCCTGGCCTTTACATGCACTTAAATATTTAACTACTATATTCCTGGGAGTGCCTACCATCCATTTAAGTATCTAATCTCTATTTTTCATACAGACAGCTCTGGTTCCAAAACTTTGTAAGGCTGATTTCTCCTGTTTCACATTTCACATACCACACTACAGAGACCTCCACCTTCTCTCACTCTCTGCAAATACAGTATATATTTGTGCATCAGTTAAGGCCCTATGACATGATGTGATGCTGACAATCAGAGCTGTACTTGCTTTCAAACCCGGCTGTGATAAAGGTCCTTTTTTGCAGATAAAGCTCTGGATGACACCAGGTTCTGCTCTCCTTAGGACCTATGATATTCTCTAATAACCTTAAGCTTAATATTCTTTAGTAAAATAAAATTGTTACTTAGAAATAAAGCTCTGGAGAGAAAAGAAATTTTAATAACAAGAGAAGCTACTACACACCCATCTCCTGGAATGTGCGGAAGCCTCCTCCTTCAAACACCTTCTTGTGGGACCTGTTTCCTCTGAAGTGTTTCCTCTGAGGCTGCAGCCTGACAAATGGCTCTGATTCTCTCTCTCAAGATGTCTCCTCATAAACAGTCCAAGTATTCTCGAGGCCTTTATTCCCACAGGAAGGCACATTTAGCTTGATACTGTACCTGGGGGGCAGTCCACGGGATCACAGAATGGTTTGGAAGGCAGCCTTAAAGGTCATCTCATCCAAGGCCCCCACAACAAGTAGGAACATCCTCTCCTACGGCACCTTGCTCAGGGCATCCAACCTGACCGCAAATGTTTCCAGGGATGGGGCATCCAACACCTCTCTGGGCAACTTGTTACAGTGCTTCACCACACTCATGATACATTTTTCTTTCTTATATCTAGTCTAAATCAACCCTCTTTTAGTTTAAAACCATTACCCTTTGCCCTATCACAACAGGCCCTATTAGAAAGTCTGTCCCTATCTTTCTTACAAGCCCCTTTCAATTACTGACAGGCTCCAGTAAGGTCTTCCTGGAGAGTTTGCTTCTCCAGGCTGAACAATTCCAACTCTTTCTGACATTCCTCACAGGAGATGTGCTCCAACCTCTTGATACCCTGTGCTGGAGACCCCAGAGCTGGATGCAGCACTCCAGGTGGGGTATCACCAGAGTGGAGTAGAGGAGCAGAATCACCTCCCGTGACCTGCTGGCCACACTTCTCTTGATATTCAATAGGAAAACTTCTCCCTCTCTTTTAAATTACCCTTGAACCAGAAATGACTCAGCTGGGTTTGCTCATGTTCATTGCTGGCTGTTTTCCCAGCAGCCCCCCATTAAGTTAGATCGATACAGACATACACAGCCCTGATAACCACCGTAGTTACAGTAACTATGTTCATGATCAGAATACGTGCAGTCTGTGTGGCACTGACGCACACCAGTGGACTTAGATTATATAGGAGCTCATTTATCCAGGATATTTTTATGCAGCACACCGAGTTCACGCACCCAGTCTCTACTGATTCTTTAAGGGGAACACCGATCACGTTGACAGAGAATAGTGACAGCAGCCACACAGCCTTTTGCAGCCAAGTAGTTTCTGCTGACTGGCACACCACACTGGACAGCCCTTCCCTAAAGCATCACCCCTGAGAGCTGTGTATCGACAGCCCGCCAGCCACATGCATTTTCTGGGGTTTTGTGGGTTTTTAGCTCACTTAACTTCACCGTTTTTCTGGGTGCAGTACACTTGTGTGTGCTGACGTTCTTAATCTCCAGGGCTCCTAAAAATGCTTGTGAAGAGCAACTTTTCTGTATTTGTTTGTACAATAGATTAGATCACACCCAACAGCACTTCAAAGGCAAACTTATGATAACCCAGGAAATTGCACAAATATTTGCAGGTATAGCTTGACCCTGCACTGGGGTAAGGAGTGCAACTGACGCTTACTAAACATTAGAAATACTTGTTAATAAAATGCAGAAAAAGTCTGAAAATTTGAGTAACATAGAAGCAAAATATAATTTTCAAGTTCTTCGGTATGGATTTCTACAAGCAACAGGGATGAAAAACTGCACAGCAATTTTCCCCCCTCTAGTTTCAAGCACAAACTTAAAATGCCATACCAGAAGAGTGACCAGTAGAATTCAATCTAAAAGCCCTAAGCCCAATTGCTGCCTTCTAATTTTCTTTTGAAAAGGTCTGAAATTGGAAAATGGACCTAGATTGGAAAACCTGCGGTTGACAGCTCTGAAGAACACCTTCCACACAAGCTCTGTACTTCTGGACCACATAGCACAATAGAAAAGTTAACCCAATCATGCAACAAAGTCCCAGTGACATTAGCGGAAATCATCCTTGGACAAGGACCTGCAAATCACATTCTAAATTGTGGAAAGATCCTCACATTTCATTATCCACTTGCAGGAACGTAAACACCAAAATTGACACCCTCACAGGTGTTTGATAACAAACTGGCATGCCAAAGAAATTTTAAAAAAAAGGAAAAACAGTTTTACAGTTGCTATTTCGGCAAGAGAAACTACCCCTGCACTAAGAGCAGCAGCAGCTCTCCGTGCTAGCACCGCTGTCCACACAACATAAGTAATCTTCCCCTTTATCTGCAGGGCACAAACAGGAGAGGAATAACTTCCTCTGCTGTCTCAGTTCTTACTCCAAGACTCACCACAACTGATGTGGTAGCTCTCTAATCGAAGAGGGTGGGTAAGGAATCCTTTTGCTTTCTCTGTCTCATGGCTGCACAAAGAAACACTAGAAAATCACTACAGCTTTTCACTCCATGCACTAAGGAGAAGTTTAGTAGTACGAGCAGAAATGATTAGATTAAAGGCAAGACCATTGTTCACGATAAGGAAAGAATGTAATTTTCATACCATAAACGTGGTGACTTTGAAAAAAACTGCTAATCACTGCAAACCAGCCAAACTCCAGCAGCTCAGTTCTCATCTAACATATCCACTATATCCATATCAACTATATTGAGTTCACCTGTCAAAAATTCTTGCCACTATGCCCAAATTTTTATTCAAAAATACCATCTTGCTTCTAAGCATTTAAAAAAATCAAAGGAAACAATGGCTGAATTAAATGTGACGTGTCATAAGGACAGTCTTTTTACGCAATATTATTTATCAGCAGCATACAGGTTCCATGTGCACGTATAGCCCAGCAAAGCATCAGAGATCCAGAAAGTCTGAGGCAGAAAGACGATTCCTGTCTACTGTTTCACCTCTTTGGCCAACTTTTACAGATAGCTGTGAATTTTTAAAGAAATACAGGGGGAATTTTGATTATTCCGCTTAAACCCTCCTTAAAATGTATTAAAATGTACAAACGCACTGTAACACAAGGTAAGGGGAGGACAACTCCGGGGAGCTCGGCACTGCATCACCCGCCGGGCAGACGCGGTTTTCAAGTTGTTATTCCGAGTTTTACGTCTCCCCGAGCTGCCCTAATGGCTCTGCCGTGCCAACAGCTCCCAGCACAGCACAGCACATCACTAATTCCGGCCAGCAGCAGCCGGGCAGCCGGAGTTTTTCCTCCGGCAGCGCAGTCCAGCCGGCAGGAAAAGCGGCCGCTTCCTCCTCCCCGGGCAGGCATCCCTGCTCCCGCCGCCCGCGGGGTGCCCGGGCTGGGGGTACCCGGGCTGGGGGGTGCCTGGGATCGGGGGCGCCCCGGCTCGGGGGTGCCTGGGCTGGGGGGGTCCCTGGGCTCAGGGGTCCCTGGGCTCGGGGGTACCTGGAATCGGGGTAGCTCTTCCGCAGCAGGATGTCCCCCGCCGACGCCAGCGACAGCGGAGCCCACAGCCCGGCGCCCACCGCGGCGGGGCACCGGGACACTGCGGCCCCACGGGGACCCCCGCGATGCCGGGCGGAGCGGCCGCGGGTTCCCCGGGACAGCAGCGCCGGCAGCGGCAGCAGCAGCAGCAGCGAGGGACAAAGCCCCGGTGCCAGCGCATCCCAGCCCATCCCACCCGGCCCCACTCACCGTGCGGGGCGGAGGAACGCGAAGCTCCGGGCAGCTCCGGGCGGCCCCAGCGCCGTCCCCGCACATGGCCCTCGGGGCGGGCACGGCCCCGGCTCCCTCCGACCGCCCCGGCCCGCCCCCCGCCCCGCCCCTCCCGCCCGTCCTCNCTGCCCCTGCCGGCCGTCCTGCGGGTGTTTTCTCCCACAGGATACAGGGTCCATCAGGTTGGACGAGACCTCCGAGGGCATCCAGTCCGACCTATGGCCGCAGACCACCACGTCAACTAGACCGTGACTCCACCATCTCCCAGGGCAACGCATTCCAATGTTTAATTACCGTTTATGTGAATAAATTAATTGCTCCTAACGTCCAACCTGAACCTCCCCTGGCACAGCTTGAGACTATATCCTCTTATCCTGTCCTTTGTTGCCTGGGAGAAGAAGCCAATCCCACCTGTATCCTTTCAGGTAGCTGTAGAGAGCAATAAGGTGTCCCCTGAGCCTCCTGCATGCTGAAAAACCCCAGCTCCCTCAGCTGCTCCTCATCAGACTTGTGCTCCAGACCCTTCCCCAGCTCTGTTGCCCTTCTCTGGACTCGCTCCAGCACTTCAATGTTTCCTGAATTAAGAGGCCCAGAACTGGGCATGGAGTTCTTGAAGTGCAGCCTCACCAGTGCCCGAGTACAGGGGAAGAATCACTTCCCTGGTCCTGCTGGCCACACTATTGCTGAACGAGCCAGGATGCCACTGGCCTCCTTGGCCACCTCTGGCTCATGTCCAGCCGGCTGTTGCCCAGTTTGACCAGCACCCCCATGGCCTTTTCTGCTGGGCTGCTCTCCAGCCACTCTGCCCCCAGCCGGTAGCACTGCACCTAGAATGGGGAAGTCTGCCTGGCACAGGGGCTTGGGGTGAGAGCCCACACTGCCTGTCCCACTGAACAAAGGAAGGATGCGGTAAAAAGCCTGCCCTGAGGAAAGGGACCGATGTGGGAAAAGGGCCACCTAGACTCACCTCGTCAAGGGCTAGTGTGTCAGAACAATACAATTCAGCTTCATAGATTGATTTTTATATACTTCCCCATATAAAACCCATATACATCAGTGGCAGTTGAAAGTGCCAATTAACGTTTTTAACTGAAAAATTTGCCAGCCCCGATAACTAACACATTGGCAGGAGCACCATCACCACAGCCTCATTCGTTTTGTTCCCCAGTAAGGTGGCTGTTCCTTCTGGAGGGGTGTATGTTGGTCACCCTTTTCTCTCATCCTGCCATCAGCACTTTTTCTCATTCCATTATAATAGAGCAGAAGCATTTCCAAGTCACATTTATTTTCTATGTGAAAGAGAAGAGGCAAGAGCCCCATTTTCAAAGGTGACTTGGAGCAAGAGCAGCTTCTCCTGAGACTGAGTCAATGGCTCTTGGGGTGGTGGCTTGGTAGAAGGAAATGGAGCAGGAAAAAAGGCAAACATTACTAAATAGGCAAGTTCAGAAGCTTCCCATAACTGGAGTTCCAGAAGCTGACTGGAAACCTCACTGGCCCATACTGGTGCTGTTTCATTCCCGTTCAACTGCATCGTTGTTCTAGAAAAGGCTCTGTTTACCAGACAAAGAGTGAAGGTGCTGTTAGACAAAGGGCACAGGCTGATTGATGGTTCTAACAATCAGACAGTTGTCACTCATTTACCACTGAATTCCAACAATTTTATTACTTAAGCTAAAATGTAAGGACAGGGAAGGGCTGTTTTAAAATGTATTTTCATAATATATTACACAGACATGCTTTTCTTTTAAATCTTTAATTTGAACCCCACCACAAGCAGGGGTCTCCTACCAGTGTTGGCTTAAAGGTTCTGAAGGCAGTATCCATACAGCTGACATGAACCTCTATTCCTTGAACTTACATGAACTAGTCCCTAATGAAGCTTATATGGGATTCAGTCACTTGCATTAGAGAGTCAGGATTTTTTTCTTTTTTATGAAAATGCTAGTGCAAAGCAAGCTTCTGGTTTTACTCAACTACTTTTTCTGTGTAGTCCAGAACAGTTTAGGAGCGTAATCAGAGCAGTCACATTTAATTTTTAATCCTTTTTCAAAATTGTGAAATACACAGCAGAGCCCATTACAGACCCAGATGCAGAATCAGTGGCTTTCTGACCCCTACTCCAGAGCAGGAATGGCAAATGAATGTCTACACATCAGTACTATGTCAGCAGTTTGTTACTTACCACAGCAGCAAAGGAAAAAGTGCTTTCTGTATGTATGGAGGCTATCCTAATATTCCAGTGGCTATTTTTCAAGGCAAACAGAACTTTTGTTGTTGTTGTTTGGTTTGGTTTTTGGGGCGAAGTTGGGGTTTTTTTTGTTGTTGTTGGCATCTGATTGCACACAGAACAAGAGAAAAAAACCCCAACCCAATACAATTTTAGACAAAACAAAGCATGAAGAAACTAAAACGTAAACTAAGTTTGTTAGTAGCAAGCAAGGTAATATTTCCCCCACTGCTCTCTAAAGTTATCTCTGCAAAATGCACAGTAAATCCTGCAACTGTAGTAAAAAAATCCTGAAAGTAGGGAGAGGGAAGGCTCTTGCTCAGTACAAAGGAACTTTTTGAACTCTTTGTCAAAAGATCAGTGTAGTTTAAATGCAAAAATGGCCTTTAAAGTTGAAGTTTCAGACTAAAAGTTGAAAGGTTTTGCCTGCAGAAAATTGTCTCAATTCAGTTCACAGATAACCGTTCTCTACTGTTTTTGTTTCTCCTATTCGTTGTCATAGGTTTGCCTAAACAGTGGGACTCTAAATGCAAGATCAGGGTTCCCTTTCACAGTAATGGTTCAGTGACTCCCTCTCTCCATCAGGAGTAAATATCGGGCTACTGCCTCCCCTTCCTTTTTTCACCAAGTCTTCACAATCAGAACATAAAGGTCTGGGTTTACCACAGAATTCTGCCAAGTGGTGTCAGGCAGACAGGCCTTGCTACATGAAACTCTCCCAACCCCTGGTTTCCAACAGAGAGAGCCTTGCATCCTGTCAGATGCCTCCCAGAGATCCCAGTCTCCCCCTTTCCACCCATCTCTTAGAGAATCCACAAAGGAGTTGCTTTTCTGCCTCTGCAGTTCAGACAGGTTTTCAGGGAGGAGGCAGGAGGAAGGAAGGGGAAGGTCTCTGCTTTGAGACATCACTGCATCCAAATTCCAGTTGTGCATCCTGTGAGAAGGAAGGACACATGCACACCTGTGCAAAGTGATATGCCTAGAGTTTCCAGCTTCCTATCTTACACTCGCCACCTTCAGTTTGACAGCCACATGACACAGTCCATAAACAGAACTTCCCCACCTCATGATTTTTAAAATATGAAAGACATAAGAAACACAGAAATTGACCTGGAGCAAGGTGTGAAAGATCCCTAAAAGAAGAAAGGTGCAACTAAGCCAGAAACATGTTTCTAATAATCAGAAAATAGTTTGGTACAAAGATCTGTTTATTACCAGACAATGTGACAGTGTATATACAAAGACAGTGTGGAATGTGACGCTTACAGAAAATTTCAATACGTCATGCACAGACACTATTGTAATGTTATTTTAATAGTTCCAGAATGTTAAGCTGAATAAATATTCCTTGCTTCAAAAATCATTTTTACTTTTACATAAAAATATATAATATTGCACTCTTTACAAGGCCAGCAATTTTGCATATTGGTTTGTAACAAGTGGAATTCTACTTTATAAAAAATAACCCTTTGTGAGCAACACCCCAAACCAGGGAGCACAAAAGCACCCCAAAACCACAATGTTTGTCTTTTTTTCTCTTAAACAAAGCACATCACTTCAACATGAACCAGGAAGCTTTTAGCTTTTCAGTCTGTATTTGGACCTTACATTTAGACAGAGAAAAACATGACTAAAGCCATCCCATACAAGACTGCTACAATATATGCAGTTTAAAATTCAATTCATACAGTATGTAGCCAACTTGCTTAATTGAGCTGAAAACACACCTTTACGTCATGAACTATGGGAACGTTTTTCTAGTTTGCAAAATTCTTCAACCAGGACGTTGCAAGAATTTCTGAAGACCGTTTGGAATTTTCAAAAGAAGCGTAAAGATTTCTTGTGTGTGCCACCTTCCTCACAACTTGACAATTTCACATACAGTGTTTTGAAAGCAGATGACCCTTCAACATGAGCAAGTACAGCAGTGTGACTGTATGGCAATAGCAGAACATGTCAGTGATGAGACAGCAAAGCAATTTAAAAGAAAAATGTAACTACATCAGACTCGCGTACCATTCTTGTTTTACCATCCGCATGACTAGTAGGTACTCATTCATGCTGTCAGGTTTATAGGTCTCCAAATCCATCAATTGAAATACTAATTTTGCATCTGGCCTAGGAATTCAGATTTGTTAAGCCTTTCACAATGGAGGCTTATTTTTCCCCCTCGAAAAATAGCACCTAGGAATAAATAACAAATTTGCACAGTGTATCTCTGTAAACCTTCCCACATCATCTGATGCCTATGAACATTGATTATTCAAGCAGTTAGATTCAAACATTTTACAGTGTATTGAATCTCAATGACACTAGAACAGAAGAACATCTGTGCCTTTAACACCTCTTTTTAGAGCTCTGGACATAAGCTGTGTGTGTTCATAATAGATATTCTGCCACAGAATTGCAATAGCAGACTATTACAAAGTTAGGGAGTCAACTCTGCATTGTGACCTACCCATTGTTTCATGATGCCATGAGGTGTCAACCCATCACTAAGACAAACGTTTTATTTTTGTCTGTTGCAAACACTATTACATTAACAGAGAAGATGGAAAAAGTCACAAATATAAAGATAACAGAAATTCAATTTTTAGCATTACAATACTGTAAGATGGTGCAAAAAGCACCTACTAAGTTCTTTGCTTCTCAAAAAAAGCAATTTTAAGTGGTCTTTGATTTTTAAATTTTGGATTGCTTATCTCAGAGCTAACCATACCACACTCAACTAATCAGATATACATATGCTGACATTTGAATAGACATTTACAGAACTTGATGCTGCTATTTTACAACCTAAGAGAGAGAATAAGCATAATGAATTTTTTTAAATACTTCTGTCCAAGAAGTGATTCAAAAAAATACCATTGTGTTTTATATTGCAGCATTTTGACTTGTATGTTGGAGCATTTATGAATCACTTTGCTGGTATTGGAGAACATGACCAGAGCTTCCTGCTGACCTGGATATGCTTCAAGTTTGTGCATGCACATATGCAATTTCACAACCACCTTAGACTGTTCTTTAAAAAAAAAAAATCTATTCAGTCATTCTAGAGACATTCAAAGTACTCCAAAGTCCAGTTAAATAAGATATTCTATAATCTATTTTGGATTTAAAGTGCATCAGAGACATGAGTTAGCAGCAGAACTCGTCGTCACCCAGCCGCGTAGCTGCTAAGGAATGAATAGAACATGGGAAGCTTCAAGCGCTGCTGGTCCTTGCGACACCAGGCTATGACATTTCCATCACTGTTGGCTGTGAACAAGTGATGGCCATCACAGGAAAACGTAAGGCTGAAAAACAAGAAGACAGTCTACCTTTATGACAAAGAAAAGGGCAGGATCAGTAGCAGCACTCTACTGCACCCCTTCTGCTTCTGAAAGGAAGGCTTTTCAGCAACAGAGCTCAGGGCCCTCTGAACTTACTTGCTGACAAAGGCAGAAACTAAATCCATCAGATTTCATGGTACAGCACAGACTTTTGTTCAGATGGGCATTTCTTGAGCTATGACAGCGATAGTAAAGCCCTTCAGTCATGCCATGGTAATGCTAGGGAGCATGAAGGTCAGCATCCATTTACCGTCGCATTTAAGTGGGAACTTTAAATTATTCAAGAGCTGCTAAATCACTATCAACAAGCTTTGTGAAATATGCTTAAGGGAGATGAAGACAATAAATGCTATCAGACAATCTTTTTTACTTAAAAAAAAAAAAGGTATTTTGCATTTTAAATACTTCAGCAAGGGTAAAACCAAAATTTTTCAGAGTGATTTATTACTATGTTAGCATTAAGATGATAAAATTCTGGCATGACTCTAAGGCCTCTGTGCAGACTACTGTACCTCTGGGGATATCAAAGACTCAATCCTTTGACCGTGTTCTGAAAACACTCTGGCATGAGAATAATTCTGCTTATATAAATCAAGGGGATTCAGAGAAAACTAACTACACAAGCATTCCAAAATGGCAGCTTCCAGGCTTTCTGAGTTTGCCCCTTTCTGCACCATTTCCCTCCAGCATCAGAAAAAAATGGTGAGGAAAAATGCAGTGTTTTCATTTAATTCTGAGGAAGAAACATTCTGTCTATTTAAGTCTGACAAAGTTAAGATCATCTCATTTTAACACAGATTCTGGGGAAAAATATTAAATTTAAGAATAAGAAGAGCAGCTATTGTTCAGCTCTCAAGGGAATCCTGCTAATTTCCATCTGCCAGCAGCAGAACCTAGTTATTACTGTCATTACAAACACAGTACACTTGTGCTCATTTTGCTTTCATGAATAATTAGTAGGTTTGCATTGCTCTTTTTAGACATGGATGTTTACCTCCTGTTTTCACATCAAATCCATGTTCAACACTCCAGACTATTTTGTCGTGGTTGTGTTAATTTTTTTTTCCCCAGGAACAAAATTCCACCTTATTGTATGCTGAAGATCTTTTTACCTTACAATGGGTTTGGCTGACTTCGAAAATGTTATTTCTCGGACAGGCTTCAAGTCCCACGTACTCCACAGTCTGAAAGAAAGAGCCATTTTTCTTCACACTTAATTTTACAAACATTTCAGCGATAAACATAATCAATTTAGCAACTGCTAAGATTGCAAGCTGAGTAACAGCTTGTCCACCTTCTTTAAAGCCAAATATCAGCATGGTGGTTGGCTGCATGCTCTCAAACTGTAAGCCTAAGTTATAGAGCATTTTAATAAATAAACATTTCAAACGTTTACCTTACGACTCCGTTTTCAAGGCCTCCTGCAATCACATTGACAGACACGCCTTCGGGCTGGTTAGAGAAAGCAACAGAGCAAATACTTTCCCTGCAGTGCACGTGTCCAACAAGATCACCATTAACTGTCCAAAGCCTCAAATCACTACCTCCTCCAACTGCAACAGAACATGGAGTATTAAAATAAAAGCATGGGAGTATTATAAAAAATAACTAAAAATCTAGACCACAGTTAAGTCTGTAAAGCTTAAATGTTCTCCTGCAAAGATTTTAATTTCTTGAAAGATCTTAAGATTTAAATGACTGAATGATGTGTGCTGCAGCAATTACTTCTTCCCTCTTTCTGTGACAGGAAGCACACAAATACCAAGCCATTGCAGCGATTTAGAAGACATCATGTCATATTTATGGAACATTTTACTTACAAAATGCTGTATGAATTTACTCTTAATGACCAATTTTCATGTAAGTAGTAGGGAAGGCACTAAGATGGAATTCATACTAGCTACTTTAAGCATCTGGTTCTTGTACCTTGGCTTGCATTTTAAGCAAAATACTTAAAAGTAGCAAACACAGTTCTCTTATGTGGTTATTTGGCATTATTCAGTTCTATCAAAGAACTAATACCCAATTACTGCTTTGTCTTAAAAGGAATTGAAACTCATGTCCCTTAATAATTAAAAAAGAATACAATCATGCAGAAAAACAAATGGTTTGTGAGCTACAGAAACAGAGCTGAAAGTCTCCACATAAGTTTAAAAACCTAAATACTAGGTTTCTGAAACTTCCAAAATAATTTCCCCTTGTCCTTTAATCCCCCTTGCCTGTGCTTTGTTATACACTGTACTTCCCCAAAGAACTGCACCTTTGACAACAAATCTGTTAAAATGAAAGCAGCCAACTTCGCAGAATGTAGGTCCCCTGGGAATCTGTTGAATTTCAAGTCTTTATAAAGACAGATCAAGCTGTTGGCCTTTGTATCTCTACACTGTATTCAAACACCTGCCTAATAATTTCTGAAGCAAGTTTTTATGTTACGATGTAAAGAAAGCAAAATGGTGCTTCTGTTTGACCAAACACATCCTCAGATGATTAATACCCACACAGCAGTTAACTTAATAACAAAAGTCTCATGGTTTATTTGGTTTGGAAGTCCAAACAGCTTTTTTGACTGACAAATTTACCTGAATCACAAACTGTTGCAATATCACCAGTTGTTTCACTAGCTGAAACTGCAGTTACAGGACTCTTGTGTCCAGCCAGACTCTGGACATAGCACAGCCTGAAGAAAAGGAAACAAGCCTGAAGTTCAGACTCAAACAAAAAAATTTCTTTGAGGAAAATATTAAAAAGAAATATATTAATTTCAATCAACATTTGGCACAAATTATGGTATTTTTCATATTGACTGTAGAATTTCAGCCTTCCATAGGAAAAAAAACCAGTAAGAGTTTGATTTCACAGTAAGATATACACCGAACAAATTCAATTAACTGTAAAAGGGCAAAGATACCCAACAGTTGGAAAGCCAGTACTTATAAGAAACCTATTGGAAAGAGTTACATATATACTTGTACCTGTTCAAATCCCATATTATGCAGGTTCCATCTTTGCTGACACTTATCATTATACTGTATGGTTTGCACACAAACAAGCTTGTTATTTCTGCTGTGTGTCCATACAGATGGACTTGCGACTCCATTTCTATCTCTGAAGGCTGAAAAACAGCAAGACAAAACAGGAACTCTCAGGAAAAAGAAAATTAATGTCTCTTTCTCAAAGAGATAAGCCTAGGGACAAATTTAATTCTTAGATTTCAAGAAATGGTTCCCGATGCTTTTAATATCATCAGTTAGCAACTGATGTTAATGCTTTATTATGTTTAACATTTTATAATGTGGTAAGACATAGATATCATTAATGTTCAACTTTTTGCTTCCAGGGCTTTAGTCTAAGCAAACATTTTGATGTGATCCAATGAAATGAAATGAAGAACTACAGTACTTCTGCCTCAATTACACACCTTGAAATCCTCTGATTTGTTTTCTGCAAGACTGCTATTTCCACACAACAGTGAAATAACAGCTCTCAATATTTTAGCATCTCGTGGAAGCACTTGGAAACATTAAAGGAAAACCCAGCTCAGAAGCTGTCATTCCAGTAAATTACTAGGAACTCCTCAAGTTGGTGCCAAATTCTTCAGTGATACCAAGTTGGAAAAACATGCAGAAAGTCAAGTTTAAATATAGAAAGTGCTAGCACTTAAATAAAAGTCAAAGCAGCAAAATTTGACACCAAACAACACTTCTTATTCGAGTTATATAATTTGAAATGATTCAGACTTCCTGAAAACTGGCTAAGTTGAAGGAGCTGCTTAATCAGAATACTAATGCTTTATTTAAGACAACTTGCTGTACAGAGAGTAGAATAATCTTTGTAAAAGAACAGAACATTTTTCTGCTTGTTTCCTCACATGTCAGAGCGCATCATCTCTGTCTGGGTACAGGATGCATATAGCAGGTCTACAAAAAAACCCTTGAAAGTCAAAACAGAAGAGAAAAATACACATATGCTCAACTCACAGGCTGTAGAAAATCTACAGATCTTTCTGCACTAACAGGGACAATATAATCCACGTAACACTGCAAAAGGCAATACACTTTTTGACAACAGGAAGAGTACCTGCTAGTTTGCTCTTGCTACTGAGCATCTCACTTAAGTGAGACATTTATGAAAGTACCCAGCTGTCATTCTCAGAACAGTGTGGTACCTCACATATAAAAATCCTTCTTAAATCCTTGCTCAGTTTAGAGAAAAAAAGTTATACCAAAACGTTCCATAACAGCAACAAACAAGACTTGTGATTTGATGAAGAACTGATGTTGATAACCCTTTTAACTGTGCTACTCCCATCTCCTCTAAATGACGGGTTTGCTCTGCATTTCAACACTTGAACTGAAAGCAGCCTTCACCATTAGCAGCTTCCCTCTTCAGTACTAATAAGAACAGTTTATTGATCTTATTGTAACAATATTGCAATGTGACAAGCTGGAATTTTAATACAGCTTAATACAAATGGTGTTAGGGTCCAGTAAATTACGAAATAGTTACGTCATGCCTGAAACATCGTCCCCTTTTACTTCCCACCTGCTTTTAGATGACAACCCCTAAAACAGTATCTAGATGTGGGAAAACATGCACATATGTATCTACCTTTAAACAGCACCATTTTCTGTTGGTTGCCCCAAATGACTGTCAACAGCACTTGAGTGGACAATTTAAGTGATCCCTTAACAGTTTTACTCAAACATCACTAAAGTGTTCTTTCTGTTCGCAAGACAACCCTAACAGTCAGCAAGTGAAGGCTGGAGCAATATGCACAAGCAGAAACATGTGACTGAGGTTTTCAGGAAGGTATCACTTATTGTCAGCATGGATCACACTTTCAAAGCAGTACTTCACTGGGTTTTGATCATCGTAAAGGTACGGAAAAACAGAGCACCTGAAGCATCTCGTGGAGGCATTTTTGAATTCTGATTGCGTGCCTTTGAATTCCCATATCCAATTAACAACATGGTAACTGCTTCATGCCTATGCATTGCATTTACACAAGTGTGGAACAGGGCAAAATATTCACGTTTCAAGTACTGCATTATAGCAGACTGTTCACTTTATCACTGGTCAGCTGACAAGATGGATACAGAGCAGATGCTAGGGAGCACATCTGCATTCCCTGCAGCTCTGACTTGGGTAACTAACTCCTACAAAATTGGCACAAGGTCAGTCTGCCTGGGGCACGTAAAACTGTCAATGCTGAGAAATTCAGCAAAGATGGTCTCAAAGACAATAACGTCTGTACAGCTGAACAAAAATCAGTTGTTCTTAGGAAACAGAAGGAACTGAAGAATCATAACCCCACTAACTAGACTTTCTTTTCAGCTTTGCAGATGGCAAGTATATTGATTTGCTATTTTTAAAAAATTTTAACTGGAATCAAAGTCTCAGTACAGGTTATTTACAAGTTCACTATTCTGGTGAGCAGTTGAAGTGCCTGACTTAAGATCCAACGGACTGAAGCTTGCAGGCTTCAAGCTCCACTTCATTTTTTTATACTCAAAGTGCTGCTAAGCTTAGGAAATCTGAGTGGCAGATCACCAGAAACTGGAGGAAAGCCAAGAAAAAAAAATAAATCCCTGTGTTTGTGCTCTTCCTAGTCTAAGCATCTGCTGTTTGCCACTACTGAAAACAAAACTGGGTAGGCATAGCAGATCATACCAAGGTTCTCCCTAGCTCATGCTAATGTAGTTATTCAAGAACATCAAGGAGTACAATACCACAAATGTGGTAAATTTGCCAATATCTGTATCAAGCCAAATTTGAGAATCAGTTTAGTTCATTCCTTGCTATAGATAATCCTGTAGACGCCTAAAATGAGCTGTTAGGAAAGTTGCATACTCTCTGTTAAAACTATGAAGTTACTGCTAAAGAAAGTCAGATGGAAGCTTAGAAACTCAGTCAAAATCAGATGATTAATTTTGAGTTCTATTTATGCTTTCATATTTGCAAGCAGTATCAAGACAATTTCTACTAGTGTCTCAGTATTTTCTGCTAACACATTCAGTAATGCAAGTTACTTTCTGCCTTCCCTCGGAGATTACAACAAAGCAAAGAAGCTTGGTGGTTAATATATACGCTGTCTGAGCTTTCATCCTGGCTCTATGTAGTATAACGGCCTTCTGCATTTGAATTGTTATTTACTTTGGGGAATTGCATTCCACAGTTTCAGTTAAAGCATTAAAAGGCTCTGTCTCCTTCACAGAAAAAGTTACTCCTTAACGCAGGGAACTTCATTGTGCCAGAGAGCTTCAATTCCAAGTCCTGGACTGAATACGCTCCGAGCAGAGTATATAGTACTGAATATAATACTCCAAACTGAATAACTCCAGTTACACACTCAGGTGATGAGGGCTGATTAAAGGTATGTGAACAGCAGCTTAAGCAAAAAGACACAAACATGCTGAGGTATCAAAGAAGATCCTTCAAAAATAAATACTAAAAAAAGCACATAATTTTTTTTTAAATTGTCCAGAATATAACAGTCTCCTTTTCTCACTTTTCCTGTTTTATAAGACTAATAGTGAACACACCTAAATCCTTAAACATAAATTTTAGCCAGCGTAACTTACCGTACTGCTAGTGAACCTGTTCATATATGCTGTGATGACACCAGATTTACTACCTGTGAACAGCTGGCAACTGTCTGGCACCCAAGCACAGCTTGTTACCTTGGAAAGACAAAAAGCCATGAAAAGTTAGAATAGAAACTATTCTAACTGCTATTTTCATTATGCTATAGCATTCAGTCAGACTGATACTTTATTGGTTATACTAAGAAAAACCGTGTAAAATTCCTAAATTAAAGACATCCAAGAGTTAAAATACAGCTGTTCTGGGTTATATTTGTTATTACTTTAGAAACAAAGTAAAGAGGAAAATCTCACATAGCCTGGAATTCACCATTAACGAGCTGTGAACTAGTGCAGACTTCTAGTTCTACACCCACATCATCAGCCAAAAACATTTTGGCAGAATCTCACCAATCACTGAAGTGTGACCAGTTATGCAATGTTCCCTAACAATCTTTTTCAGATGAATCCTGAACTATAGAGGAGTTCTGCTTCTAATGTGAGGCATCTGTAATTATTTTCTGTATTAGTTTTTCCTGCCACAGACCTTAAGCTTTTCTGAATCCTCAGCAATATTCCGTTCAAAAATCAAATGCATTCAAAAGGAATCTTTACCTAGTACAGGAAAACACCCAGGAACAAGATACAATGGAGCCATGAGGAACACATTTCAAGGGAAATAAAAAAACATTAAAAACAGCTGTGTTTGGAAGCTCATCTCCAAGAAAAATGAAAGGAAGACTACCTACTGCCAAGCCAGGCTACCACTTAAACTGCCAATATTAAATCAAAGACTAAAAGACTGATTTTTATTATTTTTACCTGATGGAGCTGTGAACTCTGTATAAAATTTACTGGAGGTTCACTTTGCTTGCTTTTCAGTCGTAAAATGTTATCAGCATATCCCCAGCTCAGGATAGCTGACCACTGAATATCAGTGCTGTGCATGCTTCTCACACCTGAAGAAAGACATATAATACTGTGTCATATATACAACCAGACTTGATCACTTTAATAGTTAACAACAAAAATCTCAGGTTCATGTTTTATCTTGAGCTAGAATATAAAAACCTTGGAAGTTTCAAAATAAGATATTTTCAGTTAGGCTATTTAATCTGTAATGTATTATAAACAAATAAGAGTTTTCAGAGACTCTATTAACATTCAGTCTTCTCCAAAGACAGTTTGCAACCTGGACAAAGGTTTTTTAAAGAAGTACTGCATCTCTTGAGTGTGGAGAAAAGGCTGACAATACTTCCCAGCTAGAGAAGTGATTGCTCATAACTTCAAAGAGAATGTTAGTTACTGTTGTTGACTCAACGTGAAGCCATTTCTTTTTAAAAAGCCTTCACTAGTACACATTACCATGAATACAAAAGAGATTATGAGAACCTGTTTGTACATTATCAATAGGAATCTCACTGACAAATTTATCTGAAAGCAGATCATTATTCACCTCTGCTTTTTTACTCATAACTTTTCTCATTCTCTGCCTCTAAAAACCATTCCTTAAATTTCCCTTTTCTGTTGCCACATATGTTTCTTCATCTGTTTTTCCATTCTTGGACTTGATATGCTGTCAAGTTCTAAAGTTACATCCTCATGCTTCAGTCATCACTCTAATGAAAAACATGAACTTAATTACAGAATGCCTCTACTGTAGTATTGAAAATTACAAGTAAAATCCACTTTCCAGGAAAGACACCACAGACGAGGAAATTGTTAATGGATTTATAAATCAATCTTTGGCAAAAGTGACTAAGGGAAGATTGCTGAAGAACAACAGTAGCTTTAGATTTATTTTTTTTTTTTTTTTTACTCATTTCATGTGTATTGTGCATATAGAGAATAAGCACAAATTCATACCTTGCTCCTTGCTATATATCATCAAAAGGCAAAACTTGCTGGACAAACCACAGATAGCTTTAGTTGGTAAAGCCTGGAGAGAGCCAAACCTTTCTCCGTGTGGTTGGCTAAAGCAGACAACAGGGTCTGGAGCACTTGGGGAACCAACATATTCTCCCCATTTCAAGCCCTTTATCCATGGTAATGGACTCTAAAACAAGCACAGATAAGGTTTAATTTAAAGATTTTTCAGAAAAATATTATTTAATTAGTACTGAAGAATTATTAATATCACTTTCGCATAAGCAATTACATGATAAAGACAGCTGAAGTATTCTAAAAATACTAGAAAGAAAAGCTCAAAACACTGTAGTCCCATCAGCTAAACTATTAACTTCAGGGGAGTTCTGCTACTTCTTTAAGGGCAGAGACAGCAAGCTTGTAGTTCAGGCAGTTCAGTGAGACATACAGATTTTTCTAAATGCAAGAATTCAGTTTCTTACTGGACTTTAGGGTAAACAAGCGTTTGAAATGAAGAAAGTTTAATTGCCTTTCAGGCAGTAAAAAAGCTTAGGATGGCAGAAAGCACAGTATGTGTTTGCCTACTCTAGAACCGCATACAGATTCCAGGATTCATCACTGAAAGTATAAAACTGGTTAAGTGAAATGCTTTCCAACACCTATTTTCCATAACCAAAAGAAACTAAGATCTTAGTTTGACACAAAATATATCAGAAATGCATGAAAGTAATTTTCATTATCACTTAACTAACTTTGTGTATTTTCTTTACAGTACAATATAGGTAGTAAGTTGCAGTTTTAGGAAGGAAACTGTAAACCAAAGGTACAACAACTACAGCATATGAATATTAAACTATCTTGCAAATCAAAATTACATACTGGATATATTATTTCTTTAGTGTGTTCTCTGGTTTCTCTGAAAGCAAATTGCACAAGTAATCCCATGGCAGCAGGAAGTTCTCCTTCCATGATAAGCCTGGATCCAGGTCTACTAACATGTGCTGTATGGAACAGCTGACGAGGTGTTTGCCCATATGTTTTTATCATTGTTTCAAGGGCTCTTCTCTGAACAGGATCTTCAACAGCAGAAACATCCATCCCAAAATAGGTCTGGGGGGGAGGAAAGAAAAGGGAGGGGCAAGAATATGCTTGTCAGGTTTGTCTTTGGTAAAGATTTTGCAACACACACACAGACGCAGAGGCAGACTCTTGAGTTGTTTGCTTAAGACTTTGACCAGAAGCCACCCCACAATGGCTGTGCTGAGCCATTGAAAACAGTAACCTTGTCACCACTTCTTTACTGGAAATGACGACAAGGTTTATCATGCGAGCTGCACCTACATATATGTCATGACTAATTTCTGTCAAAGAGGGGTGTTTTGAGACCTTTAAAAATCTGAGCAAAACCAAACACATTGCTGATAATAAAGAAAAACATTGGAAGAGTGTTTTCTATACCTTTTTTTAATGAGCATATAAAAAATAAAGCTCTGTTTTGGGGTAGAGAGGGAAAAAGAAACTTCCTATTTCAAGAGAGTAAAAATTACTTCCTTCTTCTATTTGTCTTTTTTATGCCTCTCTAGTTGCGTACCACACACTTTTCCTCAGTCACATCAACAAAGGCCTTGATGTTTCACTTTAAAGAACAATGAACACACAAAATTAATATTTGAAATTTAAGGTACTAACTAAATCAATATGTATGCACAAAAAGGAAAAGGAAAGGAAGCATTCATATGGCTACTTGAAAAAGCCACTGCCAAACACTACTGTTTTATTAGCTTTTCCAACTACAGAACAAACACTAAAACCACGGAACACATTTGAATGCATTTAAAGCCAGGACTACCCGACTGAGCAAACCTTGTGATAGTAAGGACTGAAGCTAAAGACCATAACTCCAGATATTCATGTTACAATCAAGTAGTGAAGCTCTGGAATCCTTTACATTAAATGACAGCTTATTTGAAATTGAATTTACTGTAGGGAATGGGGCTCATAAGAGGGACAGAACACAAGGTATATATGAAAGAAAGAATACAAATAACGAGCTCAAGACAAAGGGAACTATTTTCATCATATCAAAAGCTGCAGCACCATCTGCCCAAATGAAAAGCTTTTGAACAAGATGGAAGCAGATACACACAAACACAGTACCTGTATACCACTGCAAACAACTACCCAGAAAGTCTAAACCCCAAACCCCATCATTCCCCTTGCCTAGCTCAAGGCAAGAAAGAGGAACACAAATCCACCAAGTCTCATAACGCTCCTGGGGATCTTATCAGTTCCACATTGAAACAGCTAAAGTCTTTTCTTATTCTTCAACATTTCATGAGAGGGATCTTGCTTCATGTTGGATGTTTTTCAAGCAAGTCAGACAGACCTTTCCCCCATTAAATTACTAAGGGCAATGAACAAACACAGTGCTTAACAAATACTTACTGCAGGATGAAAGACATTAATAGCCTGAACAGAGGCCTTGCCTTTTTGCTTATAACCAAACACCAAGTCAATCCAGTGACAGATTGTCTGGGAAACGTGGTCAGACTCTAAAGCCTGACGATGAATCAAGATGAAGAGACGAGGATCATTACGAGCCCAGGGTGGAAGGTTGACATGGTTAACTCTATCACCATTTTGACGTACTCCAAAATCAAAACCTAGAAAGAGGGGAGTGAATATTCAAACATTTTAGTTGACAGTAACTTCAAAAAGGTCTTTATAGGGTTCTATGAAAGTAAACCATTAAGCATAGTGATTGCTGATCAACAAAGCATCATTAACAAGTCCCTCTGAAACACATTCAAGCTGTACATACTCATTTAAATGGAAAAATCAGAAAATAGGAACTCCTTTGCCCCACTGACATAATTACGTAAAAGCTTAGCTTAAGTCCTACATAACAGCTTTTTTAGCATATCCACAAATTTGTGCCAGATTTCTCCCATACATCTACTGCTTAGCATATTCAACCAAGGGATATAAATGTTCTCAGTTTCAACCCACAGGCTCAATTATACAACTGTTTTGGGTATATCCTCTTAGTATACCTTCTCTGTTAACTAGAAAGTCGGGAAGGTAGAAAAATTCTGGTATAAGCTCCTTTACGTCAGTCATTGATTCATACGAAGAGAGTCGCCAGGTTGTATTGGTAGAGTGAAAAGTTCTGTCTGGGATGTCAAAACTTTGATCTGTAAAGAAATCCAAACTGAATTTGTTACATCAATGATGGACACTAACAGTTGCTCATCTGCAACTTCAAGTAGTTAACTGCTCTCCAGTTAGCTGAGAACATTCAGAATTCTTTTATCTCAACTGCTATGTGTTACACATGGACTACAAGCCAAATAGAGGTCAGTTTTTTATGCTACAGAAACTAAAGTATAAATATAAGATGTACAGCTTTATGGTCTAGCTATGGAAAAATTCAAGAATGGATCTACTGTTAAAGCATACCAGATTTAATTTTACTTAACTCAGTTACTTGGAATTGAAAGATTATGCTAAATAGGGTAACATATAGCATTCCTGGGTCACTAGAACAAGGCCCAGATGTGAAAGGCAAGTGTAAGCAAACATCACCTTACCTTGATAAGCTAAAAACATTTTAGTAAAAGGTGGCAGCCTAACTAGGAAATGAAGCACAGTTCCACTGTTGGAATAATGAGATCCATAGTGATATGGTTGTACAGGGGGCATTGGATCATCCTCTCGTGCTCCTTTACGGTACTCTTCTTCCAGATACTAGAAAAATAGTAGAGAAAAAAAAAATCACAAACCTGCTACTTTGACAAAATAAGAGCTTGCCTACATTGTTTAGGAATAAAACCTAAAATTTTTACAGAAACATACATTTAAAAGTGATTTGGAATCAAAAATATACTTTGAAGCGTCTAAAGACACACAATCCCTTTTACAATACAGTTAGGTATCAAAGTCTTCAGCCAATTCAAATGACCTATTTTCCATTATTTATTACTTCGGCTTTTCCCCACCACCCCACCTCTTGTTTTCTAACACAACAGAGTCACTGTATAGGCTTTTCAATACTAAATGAAAAAAACAGTATTTGCAAATAATACACTAGCCCATGGTGACAAGTTTGAAAGTCCAGCTGCAGGTGCTTTCATTCCCCAGCATGTTGCTATTTCTTATGGCCTTTAAAACATTCTAAAGAGGAAAAAAAAAATTAAAAAGCACTCTAATCACAGTAGGACGTGTTAAAATAACAGTACTTGAGGGAAAACAGCTTTTCTCTTATCAAACAGAACAAATAGCTACAAGCTCCACTGAAGTTATTTCAAATAAACAGCAGTAAGTTATCTTCCTGATCTTCAGGGATCTATAAATATATGCATGATCATATGGAAGGTATTAAATTCCTCAGCAGTATCATATGGAAAGGCTAAACTGATTTATGATTGCAGGTACAGGAACAAACACAACTTCCAAGCATGTTATAAAACAATTCCCAGGAAACGTTTCAAGGAAAATATACTAGAAATAAGAATTCTGTAGACATGAAATACGACACTTGTGGTTTCTTTTCCCTCCCATCAATATACATTAAAAGAACTAAAGCCACATGGTGATTTATACACAGGACATAGGCAAGTTGCAAAACTTATCCAAATTACCTTGTAAGTATCCACATAACGATCCTCTTTTTCTTTAGACTGCACAGCAATTGGTTTGACCAGATTTCTGCAACAGAAGTAGTACTGATATCTTGTAATTTTTAAAACAATAATGATTCATGCCATTTATGAGTGTGTCATGAAGAATAACACCTTTAATATCATGGAAAGGACAAGAAAACTTAATAACACTTTTCAAGACACTACAGAAAATAAAAAAGCCGCTTTTAATTAGTGCTAAAGTCAAACTCAGATCCACAGCACAGTAACAGGCAGGCAAATGCCAAGTGCCTCTGCCAAATCAGAAGCATCATGTGCACACAAATGTTAACTCAACTTAACAGAAGTTTATTAGCATGGGACAATTCACTCAGATCCACTCATAATGAAGACTATGATTTTGTTATCAAAAGTACCTGGCCAAATAATTTACAAGATTATTTCCTTATCTATTTTATTTTTGCTAATTGGCCTGGAAGCCTTTTACCACATGAATTTAAACATATGGCTTCTATTTAAATCTATGGACTGTACATATCCTATTAAGACAGTGTAAGTCCAGTACATTGCATTTGAATCTACACACCCATTTTATTTCAATATCCAAGGTGAAACAGTCACTTACTGTAAAAAGCCCAAGCTATTATGGATGAGGCTTGTCCCTGCATAGTTCCATTCGTGCATGTGTGCAGTTTAGTACAATGAAGTTAAAAAGCTATACGGGATGATCAGTTCAAGTATTTGGAAATAAACAGTTCCAAACATTTCATATTACCTATATACTGATGGATCATTTAGGTCCAGTGTTTCATTGGTGTAGTCAGAAAGTATAAAAGGAAATACTGGATACTGCATGAGATCATTGAAGGAACGGCCCGCATGTTTGTTTAAATGAGTCAGATATTCAAAGTTAGTAATCTGTCCTGTGCACCACAGGTGGGTCAAAGCAGTAATGTTTCCATATTCCAAAAGGTTAGGCAAATTGTTAGTTAAGATGTTGTGGTACACATCATCACGGACCTAGAAGAAAATACCATAGATTTAATCACACAATTAAAGCAGTTCAAACTACCAAGATTTTTTAAGCTTCTCTCATTTTACAAATTTCCAGATAACAGTTGTAATGGAATAATGTTTAGTATTACTAAGATTCTTCAATGTCTTAATATATCAGATGTGTTTTACAACATGCCTATGATTGTCTCAAAGTCTATCTGAGCCAAGTTCTTTCAAAGGTATTAGGCAGAAATCAGTTAGTCCATGCAACGGGTCTCCTTAAAAACTAATGCATGAATATACGTGTCATGAAGACACAGCAAGATGCTTTGATGTATTATTATGCATTGGTGCCACATTACCTTTGTATTATCAAAAGCCAACAGTAAAGTTCTACCATTTGTTAGAAATATTTCCACAGCATTGTCTCTTAACTGCCACCAGCGCTTATGAACTTCCTTAATCTCCTCATATGTCCAAGAAAATGATGCGGGTTCAGTTTCTCCATGAAAACTCTGTAGAATTTGCAGTTAAAAAATTATTTTAAATAGCAGATTTTCCAAATAAGAAACCCTTCAATGCATCCAGTTTATAACTATATAGCAGATCATAAGACAAACTTTAATTTTGCTGCAATGCTTTAAGATATTATTGTCATTTTGTTCACAGACTTTGCCCATCCTCCATTCTCTTCAAGGCAGCGGGCAGAACATCATGCATTCTCCTCAGCTGCTCCAGTTCCCTATCCAATATTACTTAGCAATGCCATGTTTTTACTGGCTCTTAAGCTAAAATACTGGATACCTAATCAGAGCAAGCAAAGCTTTATCATGAATCTCAATTCTGAGAGTTCTGTGAAAAGACAAAGCAGTAAAACAGGTGGGAGCATCTTAAGCCACAGGAGCTTTGTGTTTAGTAGAAGCAAGGAAGAGCTCTGTATAAAACAGTTTAAAGCTTTCAGTAGTATAACCCATTTTTAAGCATCTGTTGGATGTATAAGCAATTTAGACAGTCTTTGTGTATCAGAAGAATTAAGTCAGTTCTAGTCTCCTCCATGAAACAACCCTCTTGTACAGGATAAGGGAGGAGCTAAATAGAACATCCTATAGAAAGTAGCGTTCAAGAATCAGATGTGAAGAACAGCACAGTTCAAACACTTGTGAGTTTCTGTACTTCCTGGTCCTCCAGCTTCCACTGAGTTATCTCAGGTGCACATCAAAGTAAACTCTGTGCAGAGCAATGGACCACAAGGTGCAGAAGGCTCCCCACATCACCCCTTCCTCATTCCCTCCCAGCCCCAAGCCCACATCTTTCCTGTTTTCTCCTATCACCACCTATTCCACAGAGAGGGGAACAGAAACAACATGGACACCAAACTAATCAATTTGGCTGGCCTTGTCCAGAGATCTCTAACTCTAGTACTCCAGCAATCTCAGTGACAGTAGACAAAAGCTACACATGATCAGTTTGGAAAAATTAAAGCTGGCCAATATGCTCTAGCACTTACCGAATGTTCAATTGTGTCTGAAGCATTATCTTCAACAAAATACATGCCACATTTTCCTGCAGCAGATAGTTGCAAAAAGTACACGATATTACTATTAGCATAAGGCATCTTAGGGTCATATAAACAGTATTCAGGACTTAATATTAAGAACAGTATCTGAACAAGGCAGTACTTGCCAGAAGAATAATTTATCATTCCACATCTTTCACCAAGTGGTCTGCAATCTTAAGACTTAACCACAGTCCAAACAGCACTCACACAAACAGAGAAGAATATATATATATATAATCCATAAAAAGTCATGCAACAGCTCAGTTACTTAAAAAAAAATTAACCAGGTTTATATATACTCAGAATCTTTCACCAAAAAGGTATTTGTGAAGACTGAAAATTCCACTTACCTAGCAACAGTTCACCAGCAGTCTCTCTAGAAGGTGCTACGCTTATACATCTTCGATTAACTCTGAAATATTTCAAAGTGCATTATTGCTTATGGATTTATGCACCTTTCATCACACACCTAAAACTAAAAAGCCTCAAAGGCTACAGCTGAAGAACACCATGACTAATGGTTCAAATCCTGAAGAGGAAAGAAAATAGAACCTCAGCTTTCTAGATTTGGACACTAGTGTATTTGTAACTCATTTCTTTGTGCGTCCTCTGCAGTTATTTTAGGCTGAAGTAGTGCCTGTAACAGGTGGCAAATAGAGCTGAGCAACACAATGGTAAAAGCAAGAGAGGATGACAACACAAGTTGCTTTTGGAAAGCCTGATGGAAAGACCTACCAGATCTTAGGTACCTAAGACAAGCAGTGCTACTAAGTGACAAGTTAAGATATCCCATCAGGTTATCCCACAAAATTCCCATCCGCATATCACACTAGGGGGTATTTGGTAGCTCTAGTCTTTTGCTTTTGAGTACAGCAAAAAGCCTACTATTTTTGACATCTCATTTCTCACTTGATTTTTTTTTAAACAATTATTTAGACAAAAAAGTGACAACTATTCCATTGGATCACCAGAAGGCCGAAAAGGAGGTCTTATCCAAACCTCACCTTATATGTTCACTTGCAGCTTTGTCCTTTACAGTAGAGGAGTGAGAAGAATGTGTTTTGTCTTCAAATAGGTAAGACAAGGGAGTTTTTATCACACCTATAAAGAAATCATAAATAAGACACTAACACGGATTACAATTCAGATACACTCCTAGAAGGTGTTCTAATTACCTTCCTGTTTCTGCCTGTCTGGGAGCAGGTACTTGTTTGGAATTGTTAGATAGCACCTCTGCAAGCGGCGCCTCTCTCTGTTTGGGCCCTCTGTTGGATCCAGTTGCCAAGAAGTTGGGTAATAGACTGGGTCATACCAGAGTGCTCTGAGAAAAACAAAAAGTGTTAAGAGTTTGGCAGCAGAGGCAGTATGCATGCTTATTCATTTTGTTCTTTAATTAGTAGAAAGGCATCAATTGACCAATAGAACACTGGGCAATTTTTTCTCAAAAAGTATCAAAAGACTGAATTCTGTAGTTTATTTTCATGAGCTATTCCACTGACTGGCTTCTTACAAGTTACTACTGTAAGATTCTTTTTGAAGCTATTAATTCTGATGAAAATACCAGTACAATGCATTCAACACTTTATTTTGAAAACTCAGCTGCTGCAAACATGAGATGCTAGTTCTGCAGTGACAAAAATACCATAGTTTGGTTTATTGTTAAAACTTAAGATCTTTGTTCACTAAACCATGGAGAACAAGAGTATCTAGATGCTAATGCAAATAACATTACCCCAAAAGTATTTTTCTACTCCATCTGTGTAATGCAAGATATGAAAACTTTAGGACAGTCTTCACTGCGTTAGGCACAGCAAAATATAACTAACAAAACAGCCTGTCAAGAAGGCATAGAAATACTACTTGGCTACTCGGCTGCTCAAGTATCTTACAAGTTTTTAACTATCAGATTATTAGCAAAAGTAATCCTGATTTTAATATCACCTACATTTCACATGCTTTTAAGTAGAATGAGAAGCACATGTGAGACATTGAGTGTCTCTTGGTTTTTCACTGAGATAAGAAAACTTACCGATCGTGGGTAAGCTGCTGAACAAGTTCCTGCCAATGTCTGCTGGCACTGAGCTCTGCCTTATACATCCCCCTGATGTGCTGGATCACTTTCTTCCTTTCCATTCCTTGTGACAGAGAGACAGCTTGCGTGATGTCTCCAGCTATTTTAGAAATATCTTTAGATTTTGAATCTAGACGTTGAAAGAGACTGAGGAAAAGAGTTGTGTTTTAAAATGTCAAATAAACACACTGAAAAGGCAAGGCAAGACACTAAAATGCCTTATAAAATACAGTCTGGCAGTAAATATCTATAGTTCTTGTTACAGCAGAGGCAGAACAACTTAGCCTATATAATGAGATTCATGAATACCTTCTGCTTCTTAGCCATCAAAAAAAACTATTACTTGTGGCCAAAGACAAGCCAGTCAGAAGATCAATGCCTATATATTAGCATGCTTTACTCATTCATGTATACTCATTACAAAAAAAAACTAGAGTAAGGACAGTAATTTACCACTTATTAAATCTCTTAAGTCATTCAACATAAAGTCTTAACACTTGTCTGCATGACTTGACTGAGCTGACCTTTACAGCTACTACAATTGCCTACAATAACGCACATTGTGTGTGCATCTCAAATCTGATTTTTGTGGCAAAGACTGAAATGTAAATTAATAGAAAGAACCCTTAAATCTACCATAAGGTACTGAAATTTGCATTACATCAATTAGCAGCAGCCTATGTAGCTCATACAAGTATTCAAATAGTATACTGAATATAATATTTTATTATACCATTTATTACACAACCTATCAAAATGCATATACCTATATATAAAAGTAAAATGACAAACCTGAAAGCTACTGTTGTTGTTAATTGGAGAAAAAAAACCCATCTATGGTAGTCATACAGGCAACATGGCAATGGGAAGTGCTGAACAGAGAGTTTTTGCAGCCCCTTTAAGAAGGTACTTACTTCTGCCGATTATTAGCCATTGTCTTCTCCCAAGCAGCTTTGTTTACACCTTCTTCCATCTCATATTTCTTCTGATCCTGAATGGAAGATTTATATATTACTTTCTTTTTTCAGGTGGACGAAATAAGGAAGGAGAGGCTAAAGGATATGTCAATTTAAAAAAGGAAGACTAACAACTGTTCAACTGATATCTTCACAGCATTTAAAACTAGCAAGGCTTCCTTTCAGTTACTGCTGTTTTATTACATTTCAATATAATTACTCTTTTTCCAAGAAATCATAAAAATTCTTTTCTTGGCAATGAGAGATACTAGTAACTTATTATGAACACCCATCTTTGTCTGGGTTAAGTACTATGATTAACCATGAAGCTTGTGAGCTTGCTGTGAAGTGTTGAGTACATGTGACAGAAATATTAAGAACCCAAAGAGAATTCCCAAAAGCATAAGCCATGCACCAAAGAAAACCACCATCTGCAGATAAACTCTGACTCCATATAACAGACAATTGTCTCAAATATACCCGTATTTTAAAGCAAAGTTTTTATTCACAAACCTCTTTCAAAGCTTTTATTAAATCTGGTTTTGGTCGGGGGCTCAGGGGAATGCATTTATAGCCACAGCTTTTCAATGTATTCATGAAGTCTCCCACTGCTCTTTGTTGTTCTTTGGTCATTCCATCGCTGTGATTGTGCATTAACTCATACAAATAGAGCACTAATTTAGGCCCATGCTAGAAAATCAAAAGAAGGAAAGAAAGGAATATAGATGTGCAGTCCCTCATTTTCACAATACAAGACTGAGCAATTTTTTTCTTCCACCTTTTTTCCCTTTTCTAGTCAGACTGCACAGATTTCTTCTACTAATTAGTCTCTAATTTAAAGAAAATGGCTGCTTTAGTAGTTGAAGACAAACTTTTATACAACTAGAAAAACATGCTCATTTAATTCTCACATGATAAAACTCGCCCCAGCATCTTGTGACTTTTCAAATGGCTTGCAGAAAAGCTGAGTTTCTTTTCCCAGTACTCAGCTCCTGTAGCACTGTGTACACTTCAGGAAATGTGTGCCAGAGACTTCTAATTTTGCCTGCCAAAAATGCTACACATCATTTGATTAATCAAATTAGAGCTGACAGATAATGAAGTTAAACAGACACAGGCCATAAATGCACTCAACGTGACACTCCTCCACAGAAGGCACTGCTAGTACATTAGCTCTTCTCTTCCTGATAAAAACTGTTAATTTATTTGAATAACGTATCTGTGATCAGAAACATGTAAGTGCCATAGGCTAATCCAATAAATACTTTTTCTCCTTAGCATACAGTGACTCAAACTGTGGCATATCTTACATAACTTATTTCATTCTTGCAGGTCCTGAAGATCTCAAATAGCAACATTCCTACCCAATTTCTGACCATGGCTCTAAGAAATGCTTTCTCTCAACCTCGCACTAACAGAGTACAATCAAGGCTTTCTTCTGACAAACCCAGAAAAGCAGGGACAGCCTATTCAGCTATTTGACTTCAGAACATGGAATACACAATCCCACTTTAAGAATAAATGCTAAGTAAGAAAAGATAGAGTACTACCTTGATTGAGGACTGACTGCTTCTTACAATCTAGTTGAAATTAATTCCTACAAGTATCAGGAAGTCTGCAGTTAAAGAGTTCCAAGGCAAGAATAATTCCTTCCCTAAACTGCTTTTTTAGGGTACCTTAACTTCTAGCTTCCTCGGTGAAATCCATAATGTTAAAACTAGTACCATCTTTTGTTTCTGCACCATACAGGAGATGTCATATTCAATGAACTACAGAGTCAACATACCCAGACTTAATCCTATATTGCCTTTTACAAAACTACCTACCCTCAGAATAATATAGCAATTGCAGAGGTACATGCAGGCATTTTGTATGACACAGTCTTCATTACACTGAACATTGCTAAACAGCAGTTAACAATTTTAGCCACATACAGCTTTAAGTTGAAACAAAAAACTGAATTTAAGTTTTAGAAACCTCTTTCAAATATTCTTGAGCTTACTTGCAAAGTTGGGCTAAGACAGTCACGCAAAATCTCTTGATGGTTTACTTCATGGACCACCTCCAAAGCCTGCTTTCTCTCTTGCAGTGGCCTTACAGGAGACAAGCTGTGCACAAGAAGCCTCCCAAGCTGCGTTCGGAACGTGTCCTTACATGACAAGAGGATTCTCTTCCACTGCTGTTTCGGTGTGGTCATTCTGCTGGTGCCCTAAGTAAAAGGGACAACTTTTTAGTATTACTGGGTTAGAGCTTGCTTTTACCAAGTTTTTCACATTACAAAAGAAACACAGTTAATACAAACAAAATATAAGACAAATATCTATCTACCAAAGTAAGTTTCATTTTAGTTTAGTGATTATTACGGTTTAAAAGGCATTTTACTAAAAATGAAAGGTTTCTTCATTCTAATAAAATAAGCATCATTTTCTCAATGTGCCAATTTTAGCAATGGAACGAAACTGGATATTTAGTCAGAGGGACTATAAAACAATCCAGAAAGTGAAAATTGTGATGTAGAGAGTTTAAAAGTCAAAGGGTTTTTTTAATTGCTTGTTTTAATGAACAGCCCTTCTACATTAATCAGTCATTTCTGAATGCATTACCTCAAAAGATTAGAATCCAGGCACTGGACTGAGGTGCCTGTGCTCATAAAAGGAAACTTGAATTTTTGAAAAGTACTACATCTATGGCACAATGGAAAGATAACACACTTAGCAAACTTAATTTTCCTGAACTAGAAAGTTAAATAGAACTACTTTTATAAAGACAAACTAAGAGAAATAAAGAGGCAAGAAAGAGTAAGTTAAGCTTTCCAATAAATCCACTTCATAATACCCAAGCAAAACTTGATCACCTTGGAAAGGCTGACAAGACAACTCTCAGCCCCTCGGCAAGAATTGACAAAAGAAAAAAAAAAGGCTCTCCTTCCAAACTCTAAAATATGCTATAGACACAAATTGCTCAGAAAGTCTCCACCATTTGTGGATGCACAGCAGATCATCTTTTATAGGCTCCAGCAATCTTAAATGTTTAGGTTTAAGAGACCAAGCAAATTCATGGAATACACGGAAGTCTATTTAAATTTTGTGTGCTTGTTCAAGAAGCAAAATTTTGATAAATGTAAAGGTAAAACTCAGCAGATCCACTTATTACTCTACAACTGCAGAATAACTTGGAAGCTGAACAGGGTTTTTAATGCCACGATTGAACGGAGAAAGGCAGTGAGAATAGCATTTATGGATAGAATACATTGTGCACGAAAAGTTTGTCATAAAGGAACCTTATGAAATATGCTTTAATGTGGACAACATCTAATGACTTACAATGGATACTCTGACTCCTTCCACCAACATTTTGACCATTTCTTTAAGAAAAGGGTTTATTCTGCTAGGTAGTTCTTGTTGGCTTTCCTCTTCAGGAACTTCCAGCTGGGATGCTGAAAGTCTGCTTTGACTTGTGTTTTCTGTTATACCCAGGACATCAAGGCACTCTTCGGTAGATGCTTAAAAATTTAAGAGGTACATATTGATCAGTACCATCTAAAGCAAGACAATCCTATGATCCTTTAGTTGGCATTAAATCAAATACTGCCCTTACTGCTGCTGTATTTATCATACTTACTGTCTTGCTTCTGCAGGATTCGAACTAGCTCTCAAAGTCATCGTCTTGCTAACAAATATAGCCATTTCATAAAAACACGCAAACTGATGCATTTTGAGAGAGCAGATGCTCCCTTTGGCAGTTAAATCCTCAGGGAAAAATTGAGGCAGTTAACACACGAAAGGACTAATGCAGAAATTAAACAACTAGTTCGGTTCCTTCAGATAAAAACGTTATCCAGATTGTCAGTTACATAATACTGAGAGACAAATTACCGAGAGGGCGATGCGTTACAGCTAAATCCATAAAATTTGTGTCAATAGTATCACTTGCCTCTCTAGCACTTCAGCAAGAAGTCATTTTTCATATAGCACTGCATTGGCTCTGTCAAATCAGAAACAAACCAAAAAGAAATCCTACCTAAATAAATGAGCCTGTTAACAGCTAGAACAGTCAGCCTCTGTAACCTTTGTGCAAACTCAGGCTCAGTGGCTCGGATAGGATTTTCTTGGCTCATTCTCCGCTGCATCATCATGTTGAATTCCTCACTTGCTAGTGAGCGCATTTTCATCAGCAGAGCATCAGACTGAGCAAGGGAAAACTTCCTTGAGCCTTTAAGGAGAGAAGCATGAATAGAATTCTACTGAAAATGTACAAAAACTCAATCACTCAGCAACTGCTTTCTTCCAAAGAGTACACATCATTTAGGGAATCAAAACCTTTGAAATCCATTAATAACAAAGGGAACATAAGTGTCATTGGGTGTCCATCTTCCCTGTTTTTAGCTTTTAAAGCTATTTGAAAATAAATATATACAATTCAAAAAGTGATATACCATGAAATGAGATCATCTCAAGATCAGCTTTATTGTACAACTTGCATATTTTTGTGTAAAACAGATTCCAAAACATTACTTTTATTCCTCTTTTTACTCTATAACTAGGCTAAAGGATTAAAAACTAGTGATAAAACAAAACATTGCATATTGGGAATTCAGTTCATCAGCACAACTGATGTCAGATATAACAACAGCTTATCAAACACACTTTGTACCATACCCATTGCCACTAATAAAAGTACAATTTTAACAGAAGGATATTTCTTTATTTTCTTGAAATTAACTGGCAGGCCTTGACTGTACTTCCTTCTTTTGAAATAACTATTTATCTTTAGTACCTTGCCAAATTCACTAATAAAATATTTTCACAATCTTTACTAGGTTGATGGAGAAGGCTGTCAAAAGCTGACCATCAAGAAAAACATTCCCACAGTAAACATGGAATAAGTGTTTGCCAGGCTTTTAAATTTTATCTTCCATGAAGTCTTTAATGCAGCTTCATTTATATGAAACATACAAAAATCAATTTCTAGCCAGAAGACTCCAAAGCCTTCATCCAAAACCTTCACAGAATGACTGTGAATGACACAGAATAGCCATCAAATACAGAGAGATTATTACTGTTAAAGCTAGAACTGCACAAAGGTTTTACAAACACAACCACAGTGGCATTTCCAACCATAAATTTGGAGCAGCAGATATTTATTTCAGGAATGTCACTAATTAAAAGTTGAGCAACAAAGCAATCCCTACAACAGAGCTGTGTTAGTTTACATGCACTAGATTGATTTTAGCATTACCTTACTGTGAGGTTGGCTAGTAAATCCATGATGAATTACTTGAAAAGCATCTTTACTAAACAATTTGTGAATTTAAGAGAAACCCAAAGGAAGCTAGTATCATGGAATCATTAACTACTACATACAAGAAAAAGCACAGAAATGCTACACTTCTGCTACTCACCTGCAATGCCTTTACGCTTCTGAAACATTGTGCGATGCGGTGCAGGAGGTGATGGGGCTGAACTGGCCTGCTCCTGAGCATCCTGGTTTGCTGTTGTCTTTATTAATTCAATGGCTGCTTGAAGAACTCTTAACTGCAGAACAACTGCCATATCTACAACGAGGAGCATACAAAGCACACAGGACATGCTTTACACATCCTTCAACAATTTTTACCAGGTATTTATTGTAAGCAAAAGAACACAAAATGTGTCAAGAGGTGCAAACTTCTTGATTTCACAGAAGTCACTTCACTATTCCACAGATACAGACACTATACAATTGAGCTCTAACAGAAAAGCCATTGAATTTGATTACTCCAAAACAATATAAATGAAACTGTAGAGAACATTTCCGTTTAAATATGCTCAATGAACTTTCACAGTTACTGTTTGTTCAAATTAGCAGTATATACAATTATTTACCACAAGGTGGGCTCCTGAGGGAAACTATTACTTTGAGAACCACTTAGAATAGAAAGAAGATTCATCACCAGAAAGCTCCCCCTTCTCCCTCAGAAGGAATATTAATTTAAACAAAAAATCAGTGGGGAAGGGATTTACTTCTCCAGTCTCATGATTCCAAAAATAAGAAGATAACTTACTTTGCATCCTTGCATTTTTACTATTTTGAAGATGACCCAGCAGCACAATGAGGTCTTCAATAACACGAAAATATTGAGAACCTGAGGAGCTGCAGGCATGAATTGCAACTGCTACCAGCAGCTGTTGTATATCACATGCAAGTAACTTGTAGTCATTCAAGGGAATGCTGCAAACAAAGTTGTAGTTACAATCTACTCGAATTGTCATGTTTCTGGTAACTCATAGCAAGACCCATGACGATTCCCCTTGCTACTCCCACCAACCATGCTTAATGTTATGTTGTACTTCATATAAAAATGTTACTACTGAAGAGTAGAACATTATTATCCCAAGGTATTTCTTTAGTGTTAATTTCGGCAGATTGTATGCCAGCAAGAGTGTAACAGTTTTATTGAAAAGGCAATTACGTATTATTATCAGATTTCTAAGTTAAACTACAGGTCTAAAAGCCTGTATTTTTAAAAAAATAAAAATCAGTACAGCACCATTTTGTAACCATGCTGAACTAATACTATATTGAGGTAAAAAGGAAATTTCCCATTTCTCCATAAACCAGCTAATGAAATAAAATAAAAAAGCCCATCTCTCCTTCCTTCACTGCATAACCTTTCTTAAAGTACAGCAACTTTGTAACGAATAAAGTCATTTAAGTTACTCAAAATCTCACATATTAAATCACAGGCAGTACAGAAGAGAGTTCTCTGCAGTTTTCATATTGGCCATAGATGCAGTAGAATGCTACCCTCTCCTGGGCCTTTATCCTACTGTTCAGTTTTATTAAGAAAAGCATCCAAGGTGCAGACAGAGGGACAGACTTGCATCTTAAAACGTCATTTCACTTGACAGTTTAAGATACGGAAAAACATTTTATATTCCATTGTTTGAACTGAATATCTAAACATTAACTTACAGGTATAATTACAGCTGAAAACCTCAACGCCAGTATTATTTTGTACATGCTCTCTGACAATTTTAGCAAGTAGAGCAAATACAATACAGCGATTTCTTGCCAGCATTAAGGTTGTGCCCAGACAATTTGATAGCAGCAGATACAATACTCACTTTGTTTCCAGTCCGTTGAGGGCAGCCAGCGTATTACACAACACATAGAGCAAACCATTATCAAGCAGTAGGTCTGCAACTTTTGAGCACGAATTTATGATTTGCAGCAGGAGACAGAAGCAGTTATGCAGCAGAACGTTATCATAGAGAGAATTCTCTATAAGACCCAGAACAGGAATGACACACCATTTTTGAAAAAGTCCAACATTCTTGACATCTTCCAGGTCAAATCTATTAACAGAAATATATATAAGTGACATCCTTAAAGTAACAATCTGATAAATGCAACTAATATATGCAACTGGAATACCAGTCTATGCCGGTATTTTGGCAAAGATGTAGCTGGTAATTTGCTACATTTCACTGCAGTAATAATACCTGTCTACGAAAGAAAATATGAGCAAAATAAACACCTCAAAGAGCCACAGAGAAATGAAATGCCTAAAAGGTATATCTGAAGTTTCAGCTAACTACCAACTGTCTACAATATAGATTTCATGAAAATAGTAGGGCTTTTAATCAGTGTAGAAACAAAATGATGCATCACTTTTCCAATAACAAGTATTATAACAGGCACAGACACTATCAAGAAAATAAATACAGCTTGTCATCAGTATAATAATATACTGACCAACAGTAGGTTTGATATCCTATATCCATTATTGCTAAAGTTTAATTAAGTTTGGCACCTTCTGGCTTACTGAGATTGCAGAATTCAAAGCAGTGCTGCAGATCTTGTCTTACTGGTGCACTAAGAAATTGCATTACTATTTTAAGGTTATCAGCCCATCACATGATTATGCACAATCCTAAAAACCTGAGACATTAGAATTATCTTTCCAGACCCATAATAAATCCTGAAGAAGTTACAGTCCTCTGTTTGGGGCCGAGTTAGGAAGCCATGTTTCAATCTTGCAGCTAAACAGGAATAGTTTTTGAGGGGTGAAGGTCAAGTCAAAAGGTAGAAGTAATTTGGCTACAAATCCTGCAGAGGCAGCGATTGAGAAGGAGCTTTTTGCAAGATTTTTGCACTGATTATACTTACACATGTGCTCCCTATAGAATCACTAAGTCATCAGACTAGTTCTAAAAAAATATCATTTATGTATATAATTGTCTGTTTAAAGGTAATCTCCTCTCCTGTCAATATGAGGTGGCTCTTTGGTTCATGGAAATTGTATATCTCTGGGATTTTCCCTAAAAGAAACAGGGATTTAAATGCAGGGCCAAGCCAAGGAAGCAGCTGTAGCATCAAGCTTTTTGCTTTATCACCTACCAAAATCTAATAGCAGAAGTCTCATGACTACTACTTAGAACTTTTAAGGATATAAATTGGTTTCATTTAGTATCAGAAACAATAAGGAGAGTTAAACTTGTTACAGGACATTTGAAATGCTGAGGCCTTTGAGGCACTTGAAAAGTCTGAGTGTTTACAAGATCCCATCTGACAGCATCCATCAGATGAAGCTGCTTATGAACAATTTAAGGGCCATACAATAGTCCTAAGAATTTTAATACATTTAAATGTTAAAGCTACAAGCAAAACATTTCAAAACACTTTTGAAGGAACCTCTTTTATAGTTGGTGACCAGCAAAGTGCACTGCTTGTAGCTCACACATTGTTAAAGGATGTAAAAGCACAGCCTTACTTACTCTTCATCCAAGCCAACAGAGCGGCCAAAAAGCATTTCCAAAAAGCACTCTACAACTTCTTGAGTCCCCTGATGAAGGTACAGCTGGTTGGCCAGCAAGGAGAAGCCACGATTCTTTAAGAATTTCTCCTTCTGCTCCCTCCTTGCTCTGTTGAAATATGCATCCAACAACTAAAAATAAACGCATAATTACAGTGTAAGATTTAAACATTTAATATATCTGCCCTGAAAGTTAATTTGTTGTCTGATTTGAACAGTTTGAAATGAAGATTTTTAGAATTCAAGATTACAAACATCAGTTGCACTATTGCAGCTGTAATCTACATCGTTCTTGTTACATTCCACATATTTTCATATATTTTTGATCTGAAGACGCCCAGATTATTAGCGAAGTTTGGGGGAGATGAAATCACACACAATAGTTAGCAAATGCATACATCAATACACTCAAACTTTTTCTATTTGTTAAATCTTTCACTTTAGTGTGTGTACATGGCTCTTTTGTTCTTCATGAAGCCATATAATCTTTTTCAAATTAAAATACAAATCTACTCAAAGTTTCACATAGTGCCATCATAGAGGAACACTGTCCATCTCGGTATTACAAAAATCTCTGAAAACATTTTGAAGCCTCAAGTCCATCATCAGGCCACAAATGTGTGGATGACTCCTCAGAATAACTGAACATCAACCATGTTAGAAGTCAAAACTTAGCTTGCACCGTAACTTAATGTAGTGCATCATGTGTTTTGTGTTGAAAAGATAGCCACTGACTTTCTGCATTATTCCTTACATTTATACTGGTAAGGCCATTATAAGCTCTTAAGGCCCCCATCTTACATTATATATTACTTATTCAAAGATTCTACATTTGTTGTGTGGTTTGGTTGGTTTTTTTCCCTAACTCTGTGGGGTAGAAATGTACCTTAAAACTCAGAAGTAAACCTAGAAAACTGAAGAAATCTAAATATTAACAAAACTTCACATTTCCAGCACTTTAACTATTGCCAGTTCACATCTTTTTAGTAGAAAACATTTTATATGGGCCTACTTTAATGACTCCTTGTTGTATGAGAGGAGATGGGTGATTCACCAGAACTATAAGATAATCAGGTTGGATAAGCTTGTCCATCACATCATCTAGCATGATATCTGGTAGAATTAGGAGAACTCCACGCAATAGGTCATACAATCCACAACAGATAAGCACAAGATAGTCTTCTGTATACCTGAAAACAGAGGAATATGTTTTACCACTGTTTATTGTCTACAGCAGAAAAGAAGAAAAAAAAACCTGCATAATTGCTAGCAGTTCTTGGGGGACAGGAGGAAGAAGAAATCTGGAAAACATCATTTCTCCAATACTGCTGCTACCAATCTTCATTAACGCCTATTTTTTGATGGCAGATAGCAAAAAGGATAATCTGACCAGAACTGCTTTAAAGTTTTTGTGAGGTACCATGAAGAGTTCCCACTTCTACCGTACACAGCAAAAATCCTGATTGTTAAAATTTTCTATGTAAATAATGCAGAAATTGAAACACAGCATTCTAGAGACTAAGAGCTTAATAAATTGATGCATGACAGCCATTGAAAACATTCCCTTAATTTTCAGGCTTCAAATTTTTATAGAATAGTAATCAAGAGCAAGAACAGTAACATTAAAGCTCATATACTGTGCAACTGTTAATTTATTATTTTATGCACTTACCTGTCATCAGGGCTTTCAGATGGTTTTGGAGTATTCTCATTAGCTGAAGAAAAAGCAAGACTGTCCCAGTCTTCAGGAAGTACATTCTTGTCAGCAAAGCTTGGCCAGCGACCAATGGCAGATGATGCTCCAAGAACAGAAAATGCTAAGCCCAATCCTGCAAAATTACTCTGGCCCTTCTGAAATGAAGGCAGTCCTTTTAGATTGTCTGGACGACGCAGCAATGGCTCAGCTGCACCACCACCACCTTCATTGCATTTCAAGTCTGCATCTACTTCTTTACTCTCAAATGTGTTTTCAGATAACTCTACTTCTTTTGCAATATCTTCAAACATTTCAGCCGATGTCAGCTCTGAGTCACAAACTGTTTTTGCAGACTCACAACTGCTAAGAAAGAGTTCTTCCTGTGCTCTTCTTATGGTTTCAGAACTTTCTACAAAACCAATTCTATCCTGAAGATCAGTGTAGTCACGTTCACCGATAAGCTGCAGGTCATCAGTGCTCCTTCCCATTCTTTCAGTTAGTCTTTTTCGATGAACTTGAGGTGAGGAAGTAGGTGATGCTGGTAAGCTTTTACAGAGCCTTCTAGGTGCCTGAGAGCTTATCTTCTGCTGTACACTAGCCCTGGAAGTGTTCCCTAGAGAAATAAGGGTATCTTTAGCATTCCTTTCACATTAGAAAGAAGCTTTTCTCTCAATATTTCTCTCCTCATCCATTTAGAGCTGTGGTGACCCAAGTTAATTTTATATGCAAAATTGATTCAACACCTGATATGGCTCAGATTTGTTAATCGAGTAGAGATAGTAAACTACTATGGAGCCACATATTCAGCAAGTTACGAATCTGAAAGAAGCATAAAATTTAAAATAATTTTTGACAATATATTGGAGTTTCTGGATTTAAATTACAATCCTCACAACTAACCCTCATAGAATTTGTATAGAATCACTGAGAATGAGGGGCACATCTGGACATACCTAACCTAAATTTCCCCTCTTTCAAGTTTGAACACATTCTTCCTTATCCTATCACTACTACAGTTTCTGACAAAATATAAATTTTTATAATTTATAGATTTATATAAACTTAGAATTTTAAGTACAGAACCACAACACTCAAACATCCATTTTCACAATAAAAATTATGTTGAGTATTCCTCTGGTACACATGAATAATCTCTATTCAAGAACAACAATCTGGTACTACAGACAGAAAAACAGGACTCAGTTTAGAAGAATGAGATTTCATATGAGAAAAGGACTAGTAAGTACTATGATCTGTTCTTCATATCAGTGCTTTATTGAAGAGACATCTGAATAAACATTGTTTCAACAGAAGTAGTTGAAGGCTCAATTTCCTTTCAAAAGCAAAGTAGAAACAAGACATCAACTGTAAAAGGTGTGTGATACACAGACTGTAGCTGGCACACTGTGAAATGTACAGCAGTTAAGTTAGATATCAGAGGCATTTATTTCCACTCCTATTTTAGACATATTGGTAAACTTGCTTGAACTGAATTTTTATTTAGAACTTATTTCTCATTGTCAACAAGCTTAAGTAAAGGCTTAAACGTAAGTTGTTTCAGCTTTTATTTTTCAGATGGTACTTTTTGATTGTCTATGGAAATCTGTAAAAAGTGTGATTAAAAGTCTAATTAAATAATAATGCAAAAAACATCCCACTGACAGCACACCAACTGAAAAAAAAGTTACCAGCTTGAACTAATAACTTCACAGTATTTCAGCAACTCTAGCAAAGGAATTCAAACTGATTAAAGCAGTTATCTTACAGACTTCAACTTGTTCAGCATGCTATCTGTTTCTAGAAAATGATTCAATTTTAATTTATATAACCAAGGTTCTCCATAAGATTTACTTTCTCATCCTCTATCATGTAGGAACAGTTTATATACCTACAGTATAGCTAAATGGCCATACTCTAAGACCATATTTAGATGGAAGTGAAGAATTATGCACAAATACAGAGAAGTATCAGCTTAATGCTTTCTGCCCATATAGGATAGCTGCTTATGGCTCACTGCTTCAGCTGGTGCCTGGTTAAGGCATTCTCATGCATCTTTAGCAGGTCTGTTCAACAGATGAAATGATTCAGCTTATCTGGTCCACGTTACTGCCTGAGCCATCAACGTGGCAATTTGTCTCATGTGAAGCATGAAGAGCAGTTTAGGTAGCATGCTCAGTTCCACCCTTCTTACTCTGCTGTTCAGGCATCAAGCTCTAAGGGACAGGGGAGCTTTGTAAGAGATATCTGTGGGAAAGTAACACTTTCGGGCACTCTAGTCGTTTGCCAAAAGATTGTGTCTTAACATCTTTGTTTTTCTAGCATTTTTTTACCTTCCAGTGGTAAAGCTGTAAATCCAGTTGGAGATGTAATCACAAATGCAGAATTGTCCACTGACTTTCCACCACTGCTAGAATTTCTCAGGTACCTAAGTGATTCAACTTTCTCCTGGAAAATTTTGCCATCTAGAAAGAAAAGGGGAAAAGTTACATAAAAGCTTTTTATGTTTGCACTGTTGATAAATTAGACTCATAGTAGTCAGGTTACATTTTGAGCTGGGCACTGGAGGCTAATGAGAAGCACTCAAGTCCAAGCAACTGAGAAAAAGAACTTGAAAACAATTTTTTAATTTATTGATGTAGCTAAAATTTACTTTAGAAAAATGAAACTATTATGATGTATTAAACAATTACATTTAAAGACAGTCCTTGAAGGCATACAAGTAGATAACTGATTTACTGTCATCTCAAAAACAGTTGTCTGTTCTCAAAAAGCCTAATAAGGCTCCAACTATCAAAAAGTGCATTCTACTCTTACTCAGAGTTTTGCATAATTCAGTATTAAAGGATAGACAGAGATAAACACAACTGTGCTGCCTTTAAAACTGATTACTAAGCATGGAGGTACACAGGTATCTGCAAAACTAGATTATGCTTTCCATGTTTACATAAATTATGGCTAAGGTTGCACAATGCTATTATGCTTTAGCATAAACTGTTCATCATTTCTCTTTCTTAAAAAGAGCAAGAAAGACTTTTTTTAATGCATATATCAATCATTTTGCCAAGATGATCATCCAGTACAGATACATTACGGAAACTGTTGTTCTAGGTCTGCACCCCCAAAGCTCATAAGTTCTGCCAATAATTTGTATGAACTGATGGTGCCTGCCAATAACATCTTGCAGTGCAACTGATCACTTGATAAAAAGACTCCTCAGGCCTTTTATTTTTTTTTCTCCCCAGGAATTCAGTAACAGGAAACAAAGTAGAAATGGAGACAGGAACATATATACATATTTCTGAAGAAGTTTCATTTACAGGCAAGCTAGATGTTTGTCTCTAAATTCACCCAGACAAATGTGTCTGCACAGGCAGCTAACATTATACAATCCATTCAGCAGCACCAAACTCTAAAAAAGGTTAAAGACATAACCACAGAGAGATTATCTATGGCTATAGACAGAAGAAAACTCTCCAAATAAGCCAAGCAAACAAAGTAACTGTAAACTCTCTCAGAAAAGTAGTTTATAGTATTAAGTCTCAACAATAATTTTTAATATATAATTATTGAAATACAGCAAAGATTTTTTTAGATATTAATTTATGACCAGATTTTTATCTTGTTGTTTACTACTAGCCAAATGTGACATATTTACCTATGTGCAGAGAAAAGTAAAAGTTGGTAGGATTGTGACAAACATATGTGTTAGTGGGAGGGTGAACAGCTAACAGGAAATTGAAGACCAGTGTCAGCAATTCCAGGTCTGGGGGAGAACCAAGTACTTCTTCAATTATTTTCACAAATGACCTGCAAACCTCCCGAGGCAGGGATGCAAGGTGCCCTTCTTTATGCTCCTAGGAAAAAAGAGCAGTACAAATAAGTTACCTGTATTTTTAATTTGACAGAAATTATCTTTTTTTTTTAAGCTGTCATGCTGTAGTAGAACAGACTAGAAAAGCTCTACTAATAAAGCTGTATTCTTTGAGAGGAGCTACTGTACCTAATCAATATTATCCAAGTCCAGTACACTCAAAATCCAGACAAACAAAACATTGCAGATGTTATGCAAGTTGATTTTTAGGAAATTGAAATGTTCTGCATACTATACTACTCTCTCTTGAAATGTTGTAGCCCTAGGACATGAATCACCATTAAAAGTATGTTATTGTCATTGTATTACATATTTGGAGAGAAATTAACAGTTGCCAATAACAACATTTCAAACATTAAAAACTTTCTGAACAGTGCCACACTGGGTCTTCTGTATTTCCATGTCAATGGCCATTTTTATAAACATATAATTATAAATGAAATCTCAAATGTATAATTTCTGCTTGATCAAGCATTCTATACAGCTGCACAATGGCTAGCTGAAAAGAATCTATTAAAAGAATATGGATTTTAGAAGAGGACTTAAACTTGTGGGAAACCCCACTGTAAAGCAAGCATACTGATTAACTTATTTACAAGTTCTGATTTTCACCTTTTTTGGTACTCAAGCACCTTAACTGAGACTGCTGTAGGAAAAGACTAAATGAAGTTAATTGAAGTGAGTTTTTTCCAAAGAGAATGGTTTTTATAATTTTATCTTCCACTCCATCAGACCGCCAAAACTGCCAAATAATTGTTGCCCAATTTGAGTATCTTTCTTTTAAGCAAGAAATTAAGTTTTTTCCCCAATGTGCAAAAAAGACAGGAAATACTATGAAGCATTCTGTATCTAGGCATTTGCACTAATATACAATTCTAAAAGTTAACTATACCACTAACAAGTTCCAAAAGTAGGGAATACCACACAAAAATGAAGAAATTCAAAACTTACAGAAATTAAAATTAAGAGACTTTTAAAAATCATTAAAAGAAGGAAAAATGCATTTCATGTGTTCAAGTGAAACTCAATAAAAAGGAATGCAAGACAGAAAATACAGTAAAGAAAAAAGGATTAGAATACATATTTTCACAAATGAGTATGTGCTATAAGCAGGAAAACCATTTCAAAATCATGTTCTTAAAAAGTGTCTGTCAAAGGTTTGAAGCACTCCCCTAAAATCCTTTATGGAAGAGCTATCTCTGTGCTCCACGGAAGAAGCTACTACTGGATCAAACTTTTGAAAAGAGTGCTCAGAGTGCGCCCTTCAGGCTGGCTGCCTTATTTAGCTCTCCTGGGATACAGGACAGACAGAGTCACTACTTGCACAGTATCTGTCTTTCAATAACGAAGACCAGAACCAGCAAGAGACATCGCAGGTCTTTATAAAAGGGACAGTTCACTTCAGCTGCTGCTCATGTATGGACCGTACACATAACCTAGGGCCCACGTTTCCAAATCATACCAGATGGTCACAGCCTCTTGGCCCTTCTGGCCAGCAGTAAATGGGGCACCCAGTAGGACACTGTATCAGTTTACAGCAATAATGCCTGTTGAAGATGAAAGGGGTCTGGAAGCAGAGAGGACAGTTTACTCAAGTAGCTTTTTCAATAGCTTTTAGTCTCTTCTACTCCTGACTTGCCAAGTGAAAATGAGTATTTGCCAAGCACAGAGTAGGATTTCAGAGTGAAAGTACCTGCAGAACCTGACAAGTTAACAGGAAGTGATGTACCACTTGAGCCTTCAGTAGCTGTTTAATGTTAAACATCTGTTGGTGATGGTTAGCTCTGATAAGGATTTCTAGAGCTGCTAACAGAGTTTCCCAAACACCTTGCTGAAAAGCAAAAAACAGGAACAAGTCTTCAAAAATATATCTGTGAGACTAAACAATGAGAAAAAAACCCCAAAGAACAACAAACACAATAGTCAAGTTAGTTTTGCACCTAAAATCATAATTAAATGACGACAAATGGTCAGGTCAGGAGTCGAAACTATCAGAAAAGTTACGCTCATACAACATTAAGCACATTTTAATGATTAAGCTACCAAAACCCCACAACTTCTTGTGTAAAATTAAGTTTTGTATATCCTTTCCTATATTAACACTGCGTGGTTATTTTCAATAGTTTAACTCCAAGAGAAAGCAGGTCTTCCTTAGTTTTAGCAATTTCTCCACAAAAAAATTCATCAATTCAACCACAAGTCACATGCATACATCACATTTACAGACTTTAATGCACTAAGGCTACCTGCATCACTGGTAATGGGAGCTTGATGCTACTAACAGCTGTTCAAATAAAAATGACCATTAATTTTAGAAAATTGTAGTAATTACTGACATGTAACTAAAGAAATTAATTTCATACCTCATAATACTTTATAGTTTTTTTAAATATTGAACTTTCAGACGTGAAATATTTCCAAAATTAAATTCCTTACCTTTGCTTTAGACCATATCTTCCAGTCAAGCAGCAACTTTTCTAACAATTGAACATCTTGAATAACTGCAGTAGAATCTGCATCAAGCTGGAATTGGCCATTTTCATTTATATAGAGAATCTCATCACTGCAGCATCCTTCAAGGAGAGTCTTGAAGAGGGGGAAATTTTTTTAAGTGTCATAATCACAAAGCAATAGTTGTTCTATACAATTTATAAATTTAAAAAAACATATTTAAAGAGACAACATACTCTTGATAGGGAAGACCTATCTACCCAGTCAACACCAAACTTTTTCGAATCACTGTTCTGCCTTTGTAAAAACATCTCCAAATGTAGAATTAAAAATCACAGAGAAATTTCTAAATTTGTGCTAATATTGAACAAAATACCAGGTTTAAAAGAAGACTCTACCTTCAGCATGCAAAATCCAACGATGCATTTTGGTTTGATCAACACTCGACGAATCATAGAATAACCATTACAATTGTCCATCTCCCGTATTCTCTGCTGATTGTATTTTGTTAAAGACAGTATAAGCTGCAGTGCTAAAGCTTGAGTGTCTTCACAGCTGCTAATCTCTACGACCTAAAGAAAAGGCAAATTTAAGAATACAGTTTAAGTCAGAAGCATTTAGAAAAGAAGCCTTTAAAACACTTTGTTGCACTCCTAAATAATAACTTCAGGATTAAATGTTTGGAAGAGTTTGAGATTATGTACACGACCTTCATTTTCGTCTATGTGTGTACCTTCAGATACATTTGAAGTGATAATTGCTATTGTGATAAATTATGATCTGCTAAGCAAACAGAAGTCCCATTACAAGAATCCCTTTCTAAGAAAAGAGTCTGTTCTAAATAAATTTGACGTAGAAGGCACTTGCCATACTACAAAGTCAAAAGGTCATGAAATACATAAGCCACTAATAGGAATAAACTCTGTTTGCCCTGAAAAAGTATGTTTCTTAAATATTTAAGGAAAGCTTTAAAATAAGGTTCCTGAAGGTTTAGACTACATCTACCTCTAAGTATCAAGCACTAAAGTTTCATTTTATTCACAAGAGATAAGCAATTTGATAGATGAAGGCCACAAAGCATTTCTCCCTCTGTGCTTCCTACAATTCTTGAACCCCGAGAGTGAGCAAATGGAATTTTAAACCAAAAACGTACAAGAATGAAGTCTCACATTAATGGAATTTCAGTTTGCATAGGTTCCCTTGCCACATACTTGGTAATTCTGCTGCACTACACATTTATACACATGTATACCTGTATTGTCTGACAGCTGATCCATTGTTTTCTTGCCTTACTGATGCAAACAGTCTATAGCAGGATCTGTAGCACATACTTAGCATAAATCTACACAATACAATAACACGGATAAGGATTTTCTCCTCAGATTTCATTAGTAATGGTAAAATTACAGCAGGCAGTGTCTTCATAGCCATAATCTTAATGTGCATTTGTTATTTTTCAGAACAATACCACAGACACATAAATCAGACAAGTTTTAGGCCTACATTAGTATTTTGAATTAACTATAGAACTTCAGAGACTCCTGGCACAAATATTAGCCTCTCCACATAAAGGTCACAGCTAAGTAAGTAGTAACTAAGTTAAGGCTTGTAGCCTTATTGTATTTGAAATTATCATTTCTCTTAGAGAGGATAAGCCTTGGAACACGTCTGAACGATTATCTCAAAAAAGCTGTCACAATTTATCAGATAAAAATAAAGCTTTGCACACCATGTAGTTTCACATTTATTCATACTTGCACTGTGAGTGTCCTGGGGCTAAACTGTTAAAGATATGCAACGAATTTAAGTGCTTCAAAATCAGAGACCAAAAACATGATCATTTATACAACGCCCCTAAAAATAATCTTTTTTGACATTTAAAAGTCACATTTCTAAATCAGAATGTAACACTCCACCTTACATACCAGCAATATTATAAAAAACACTACGTGATAGAATTATAATTACACTTCCAATTTAAGACAACCTGCATGATGCCGTCTGTTATGCCACAGGTATTTTCTACAAGTTTTAACAGAAAAGCATCACATGCAGACTAGAGCAAAGCAGTTAAGACACTGTGATTTGCTACCCAAGATCCAACAAAAATTTTATATATTTCTATATATATTTTATATCTATTATATATTATATATAATATAAATATGTATATTATATATTTTTGTATATGCATATACATGCAACACCGCTCCCCCCCAGCCCCCTTACCCTAGCAAAGAGGAAAACAAATGCACCAGTTCCTCCAATTTCATGTAGTATACTCTGAAGAGTTTTATATTCAACAGGCTGAAGTGTTTTTAGGTGATGGGAGTCCAACACATTGCTTTGAACTTCTTTCAAACTGAAAGGTCTCTGAGAAGGTACAGTTTTCACTTGACCTTTCAATCTAATAACAGGTTCATATATGGTGTACTGACCAGGGCAGCATGTGGTATAAACAACAGCAAGACTCTCCTGAAACAACAAAAGTTTACATTTTTTTTCTCGAAAGTTTAATACAAAACTCCCCCACACATCCAGGACACGAAAAGCCAAACACAAAAGCCACCTAACAGCAAGCAGCAACAACTTCAGCAGTTCATTTCTACTTTAGTACTAACCTTCTCTGAAGTTGCATGTGGATACATGTGCACTAAAAAGCAACAGGATTCCTAAACCTCAGCAAATTTATGCAATCGCTAAAGCACAAAGTTAAGAAAGCACTAAAAAAATTGCACCAGGGATCTCCCTCTTATCACCTGAAGAATGACAACTGTTTTGCATAAAAACAAAGCTATGACACATTTAAAACAAGATGAGCATATGGAGGTATTGGGTAAATTGTTTCTTTTTCTAAAGTGGCAAGTCCAAAATAGAAAGTTATCCGCTGTTTTATAAAAATGTCTCCATTTTTTTGTTTTAAGTTTATCCTTCAATCAGCTTTGTCATAAAAGAACTCAATAGAAGAAATTTCATCAATGAAGAGACAAACAAAAACCAAAGCTCCCATGAAAAGTAATCAATTAAATTTCACAGAAAATGTAAAATGATCATATTTGGAAGATTATTTAAGATAGAGAAGTAACTTAAGGCACTTGCATTCTCTGCAAAAGTGCAAAGATCAGTTCATCACTCAAGCATATGGTTCTCCTCTCTGGCTACTTAGCATTCTGTAAGGCAAAATAAGCTTAAAAGTTGCATGACTACTTTGCTAAGCTTTTACTTATCCCACGCATTCCTTCTTATTCAAAATTCAGTACCATTGTTTACAAGGATCATATCCAGACAGAATGACCCTTTGCCTACAGATCAGAAAAATCCTTCTAGTGGAAACAATTCATACAGCAGGAATTACTAGTGTATGAATTCCCACAATATAGCAGGCTCCACTGAGAAACAATCTTTATTTTATTCTTCTTCTAGTGTAACTATATTTACACCTACACCTGGCATGGCTGTTTCAGTCAGGAAAGATGAGAAAAGCTAAGATCTGCCAGCTAGAGAACAACTTTTCAGCCAAATTTGATGCAAACTTATTCCCTCAAAACCTTCAAAGAATGGGGATGAGTACTTTAACTTCCTGTTAAAGCCAGATAAAGCCTCATTCTCCTCCCCTCTTAGTTTTAATGTTAACAGGTTGACTAAGCTGTCCTTGGCTACTTTTACACTAGTAGAGGGAATCTTCTCTATGTATCCATCCTAGAGCTTTTGGAGGTGCCTGTTTATCCCATACAATTTAATATACAGTATTAAAGATGTTGGAACATATAGAAATTTTCAGAATTTAACCTAAAGCAAGAACAAATCGCCACCCTGTGTGGAGTTCAACTCCCACTGAAATAAGTGGGAAGAACCCTGCAGTGATTTTAACAAGAACAGGATTTGCTCCTGTCTGCTTTGATGAACTGAAGGACTTTGGGAGACAGCAGGAAACTTGTTCCCAATTTCTTAATCAGTTCTCTAAGATTTGAAGAACCATTTTAAAACAGAAACTTACAATTAAAGGCCCAACATCCACTTCCTTTCTTGTCATGAAGAGCTCCTTAATTTGTTCACATTGTAGAATCTCTTTACTTATGTACTTAGAGCAGTCAGTCAGTGTTTTGCCATATTTGCAAGGCATTACAGATGTGAAGTCTGGCCCACATGTGTATAAGTAAAATGCTTCCTCTGGTCCAATATTTGCACCTAAAATCCAGCAAATCATCTCTTAACTCTTTAGTATACAATAACACAAAATTCACTTCTGACACATCACAGGCCAGTGGCAAAGGGAACTGAAACTCAGCCAGCGAAATGATCTGCATGACCTGAAGATCAACATCTCTGAATAATTTCATGTTTTAAAATTGAAAAGTCATCTATTCAAGCCTCCTCGAAGTCTTCAATGGATAGCAAAATTACAGATAGCAACAACATGCTACGTTGTCTTGGAGAATTGGGTAGAGGATGCAATGACAAGAGCTCACTACAACTAACAGAAAGGAAAAAAAACACATAGGAAGTAAAAGGCCAAATGAACCTTCCTCCCCTGATCTCACTTGTGGAGTAGTCCTGACTGGACCACTACACCTGAAATGCCAGGTGACAAGCAGCAGGATTCCAGCCCTCAGCAATAAGCAAACACCCAGAAGTACTAGATAAAACTTCCCAAGGAAGGAGAAGAATCTGAGACATCTCTAAAGTAACATCAGTAGTTTCAGAAATAAGCATGCTTAACTCCGAGCATTCAGTGGTTCAGATTTTTTTACTTTTTAATTTTTACTTTAAGTAATTCAAAGCTAGTAGTTTAAAAGCAGGTAAGTGGAATCAATTTTCCAGATAAGAGAGACTGACTGCTTTAAGGAAAAAAAACCAACCAAAAACCAACAAAACAGAACAAACACCACTATCTCTCCATCCCCTACCCCAAGGTATTCTATTTAAAGAAATTTTAAAACCCACTAAAATAACTAATTACCAATTATATCACTAAAGGAAAAGCTAGAGAATGTGGCAGAAGGGCACATTAGGAAGTACCCAGTACCGAAACATTTGCCTACTTTCTCCCTAATATATTATGCTCCTCAAGAATACATTCTTGGTTTTACTGTAAATGCTTGGCATATTAAGAAAAAAATATCAAAATAAGCCTTTGATCTTGAAGGGGGAAAAGGAAATGATGACTTATTCAAGAAAAAAGCATACAAAAGGTACCATTAAATAGAAGCAGATTTCCAAGATCCCATCTACCCGACAATCGAAGCAATTCTTCTTGAGATGATGTACAATGGCCAATCATACAAAACGTTTTGTTACTATCAGATGATAAGCTTGTTTTCCTTGGCAGTGAAAAATCTAAATCAATATCACATTTCCTAAAAATATACATAAACAAACAAGTTTAAATATTAAGAACTGGTCAAATTGCTATCTAAGATTTTCAGCTTTGGTTTAAAATTCACTTTAATATTTACTAAATGTGAAGCCATGCTGTCATCAACATTAAATTACTCAAGTCCCCTTCAACTCCTAGGCACCTTAAAACTCAGTTACATAAGGATATTTGTATTCAGATACTGCACAGAGCACTGAGGACACCTAGGTAACACACTATATGTGCTCCTAAAACACCACAATTTTTCAAGCATTTCTACTCTTCCAAGAAACCAAAGGTCTTTATGCTAAAACACATAATTAAAACTGTAGTTCACATATGCTGGAAAACACCATATTGAGGATTTGCTTGTATCAGGGAATATTGTCAGAACTAGAGTACTGCACAGCCATGGGCAATAAGCCTGATGCTTTCAGAAAGCATCCAATTAAATTTATGTGCTTTCACATAAACAGACTGACTGGACTGTAAAGGTCATCCAAAGCTTCCTGAAAGAGCCTAACTATTGGCAAACTAGCAACTCACTCTATGTATGCAGGGGCCTCAATAACTGCAATAAATGTGCAGGACATTGCAATACTTTTAGCTTCCCCCCATCTTCTTATTTGGGCTTTACTGCATACCAGCATGCACAGACAGAATACAGCCTTCACAGTCTGGACTTCAGGAAGAAAGGATAAAGACTGTGATGTTTAATAAATACCTTTTTCTCTAACCAATGAATAATTCACACAGGCCCACCTAACCTATCATCGGGTACCTCACTGAGGTGCACGAACCTTAGCTTTGCAGCGGAAAAAACAGTACTTCCCACTGGCCGTTCTGATCTTGTTTGAAGTATTCTTTAAATCCTCCCCTCTCCATTTGTCTCAATGGAGCAAAATGACATCCTTAATTACTGTTTTCAACAACGTGGCCAGTACCTGAGCTATACCTCCTTAATTCAGATTCTTAACCAGAGACATTATGCTACTGCTAACTTGATGCCATAGCTTATTTTGGATCTTACTTGTAGTACTTACCTCTTTCACTTATTCATGATGAAGAGTAACATTGATGTCTGCACCAGTCCATGGTATAAACTGATGATTCTCAAAGCAGTCACAACTATTCTATAGAACTCCTAGCAGTGTAACACACACACACCCCCTTCTAGAAGGCTACTCAATCATAACTTCAGCTTGTGCCAAAGTAGTGCTTGTATTTTCCTACCAGAGAACATCTTCAGAAGATAACTGTCTAGGTATAACTAATGTATTCTTTACCTCTGACCAGAAACCCACAGCAACAGCTTTCCATGGATATTTTTCTTGCCTTCTGGCTTCTGCAGATATTTTAATGCCAAGTGCTGCCACCTGCCCAAAAGGAAAACATTCTCTGGAGATTCAGCCTGTGCCAGCAAACCAGCTTTCATCTCATCATTTGGATCCATGCACATACTGTGAAAACAACAGAAGAGGAAAAATGAGTGTGTATGTATGTTTCCATGCTTACATTTTAAGCCTCAAGTCTGCAACTTTTGGCCTCAGTTATTTCAAGATTGCATTCCTTAACTTTCACAGGTGATGTTTTTGACCACAATTCTATTTTTGGAGTGCTCAGAATAAGCTAGGAAAATCCTCACATCATGGTTTGAACTTAGTTATTTAACTTGTCTATATAAATCTACTTACACTTAAGGATATTACCTCTGTTTTACAGAGGATTTAAATTCACTTTATTGGAAAAATGCAGGTGCTTTGAACAGTGAAATAAATTTTTCTAAAATTGTAGCTTAAAACACATTTTAAGGATAGATGACTTATGAGAACTAAATTAGGGCTAAAATGTCTTCAGAAGATTAAAACCAAGACTGTCACAGTAAGTATTACATAACAGCAGTTTTCACACCTGAGGTGTGAAAACCTACAGCTGCAAAAATTTTTTCCATTTTCACACATTTATTGTGTAATTGCATTAAAGCCTAAATTGCTACCTTCCATTGCATTATGTTTATGACTGACCTTGCATCTTACTTTGGGCAATTATTTATACATTACTACAAGAAACAAGCAAAGCCAGACCCTAACACTTTAAGCTAGTAACCCTAGATCTGTATCCAGTTAACTTCATGATGTTGCCCCATCAGTGTGCAAAACGTCTCCACGATAGAAATTAGTTCTCTACTCTCCACTAGTATTTTCTGCAGGCTGCTACTGAAGTAACAATACAATATGTTCACATGACTGCTTCTGAATTGAAACACCATACCGAAATATGAATGCTCCAGTATTCAAGTCTGCCCACACTTGTATCATCAATGCTTTGGAACCCAATGAAATTATATGAATACAGCCATCTTCAAGAAGTTTCTCTCCCAGGCTTAGGTATTCCATTCCCATTGACTTTGTTTCTTCTAGAAATATAAACACGTTTATACACAATTATAGTAAAACAATGATGCCTTTCACAACAGATATCATTTAAGTGTGGAAAAACAGTTCAGGTACTGCATAAAATTTTCATTTAGTTGAGGGTTTTTTTGTAGTTTATTCCCCCCCCCTTTTGTTTCATTTTTAAGTGGGCTAATATGCATGATTCTCTTCAGAAATCCAGGTCTCAAATCGAAACAGAAGAACTTTACATTAAGTCAGCACCTCATGTAGGTTTTTTTGTAATCACGTGAACCCACTGAGCAGAATACACTCTATCAATGATGCTCTTGACATGCCATATTATATCACATTCCTATGTTAAACTGTCTGTGTGCACCAGTGATCTTCAGATATTTCTTCACATATCATACTACCCTTTAAGCGTGATCTTGTATTCACTGTTTTTACTCTACCAAGAAAAAGCACAGACCTAACAAAAGCAGCTCTAGTGAGTTCCAAGATTCAAGGTTCAGTGCTCTCCTTTTATTTAAATACAGTAAAAGTACAGGTATTCCAAGTGTTGAGAATGGGAGAAATTTTAAATAACTTAAGGAATTTTTCCTCCTACAAATTATAATCCAAAAGATTCTGCTCAGAACAGTCTGAGAGCAGGTGTGCTTCTACAAATGTATAGGCAGAAAAATACTGTACAGCTATTGGCATTTACAATGGCACACAAGGAAAGTTAGGAGGATTTATACTGAGTTAGCCTGGGACTTCATTACCAATACATGAAACCAAGTAAACTCAAGAGCAGTTTTTTCCCATGACCATTCAGCTGCACCATTTAATATTTTCTTCATCATAACATGAAGTAGCATAGAGATGTTTTACTGACATTACAAATTCAGTGAGAATACTAAACTTCCAAGGAAGCAAGCATTAACCTAATTTAAGGACTAGGTCAGGAAATGTTTTATTTATAAGTATATAACACACTACTCCAAGAAAAATCAGAAATACTACCACTGCTGTTTAATATCCACCATAAAAAAATTCCAACTTCTATATATGGCACATAGATTAGTAATATTTGTAACCAAAATACTTCAGTGCTACCTAAACAGAAACAGGAAGTACTATATCCTCACCTGTGCTATCAAAGCTGTTTTCTCTTACAGCTATGAGTCTGCTTCTTCTCTTGACTTTCTTCCCCTTTTCTGTTGAGTTTTCTGTTTCATGAGCATACTCCAAACGAAACCACAATGAGACACTGAAGCCATCAGACATGTGTGGCCAACAGTTTTGTCCAACTAAAGGCAAGTGAACTGGGGCTACATGCCAAGAAGAAAGCAGTTGGTGACTCAAATTTTCACTATCTGCCTCTTTCTTACTCTGTGAAAATTTTGTTCTCTTAAGCAATCCAGCAGTTTTGCTGTTGGAAGTGCTAGCACATTTTTGTGAAGAACTACTATTCAAATTTGTGCCTTGTAACAAAGGGAAGGCAAGGTACTGTAATGGGTTCATACAAATATTAGTGTCTACGATCTTCAATATACCCTTGAGTAGTATCTCCTAAAAGAAATAAACAAGAAAAAAAAATTAAACTGTGCACACCACATAGTCAAGTATCATGTAACCAAACAGAAGCCCACTCCTTACTTAAATTTGGATTCATTTTTTCCCACCAGAGGTGGAATTTAATATCCAAACTGACAAGCACGGGGTAGTGGCTTCAACAGGCTCTCGCCTGACAGAGCTTTGGTGGTTTGGTCTGGGCAGATCAGTCTTCAAGCTACCATGCTCAGGAATCAGCTGAACCGAAGCAGGTGGTCATTGCACAATCTTATCTCACTTCTGTTACTGCTCTAACAGATCGACTGATATTGTAACAAAAGACCACACCTTTTACCCCATGTTTGAGCCTGGTTAAGAATGCACACACAGGCCATCAATTGGTTATTGCATAATCAGCAACAAAACTAGCTGAGCCCTTAAGCCAAAACGTTTCTCTAGTCACTTGGCCAGTTACTACAAGCTTTAAAGAATTGTGACTCCTTGTTTGGTTTGGTATTATTTCAGACTCCACAATAATGTTTTATTTTCTTCCATTTGTATTTTTCTACAGACTCACACAAACCAGAGTCGGTTCAGTCGTATATCCCACACAAACAGTAGATTCCAGCATTACACAAACCAGCTTACAACACTTTTGAAAGTAATTCCTGCTGCTAAAGCATTCCTGAAATAGTGAGATGCTGTACAACTTAAAAGAAATTGCTTCAAATTTTACAATATTAGTGTTCTGTCATCCATAACAACTATGTTAGTCTTCTCAAGAGGAATCTTGGTTTTTTGTGCTGAAGTGAGTCCCCAGGATCAACACACCCTTCAAAACCCTCTCTTCTTATCTCCCATTTTTTTTCTTGTTTGGAGAATTAATTATTTCAGCAGCCAAATTTTATTTGTTCTGATCAGTTCAAATGTTGCTGTTCATCATCTTATTTCTCAAAATTTTTGGGTACAAAAACATTTTCTTTTTGCTTCATTTTTCTCATTAAGTCCCTGAATTTTGTTATGTGCTACTCCATACATACCGTACAAGGTGTCTTCTCCAAAAATATCCTAAGAAGAAGAGTTAATTCTTCTGAACATGTCTGTGAACTCATCAAGGAAACTAGCAGATCTACCAGCACCATCTGACATGCTAAAAATAAGGAGACAATAAAAAAAAAGGAGACAATAATATTCTTGAAAAGAGATTTTTTTAAAGCTTTAAAAATTCGTATTCTATGCTATTACGAGGAAAGATTAACTTGGAATCCAAAGTGTTTTGCAAAAACATTTCTAAGTAAGGAAGCAATAATGATTACCAGGTGAATTCTAGAGAGATCCAACAGTATTTCCTGACACTACCATTCAAAGTGTCATTGAATGAACCTACATGGCTATGCCAAATCTAGCTCCCAGGTTTGCAAAGTGGACTCTGAATGCCTAGGAACCCAGCATCTACCTTGCAAAGGCTCTCCCCACACAGCCAGGGATCCAAATCCTGGGATGGGTTTACATTCCTGTTGTGGAACACCCTCATTATGTGAAGCTGCCTTAGGGTAAGCATTTAATTTGCTTCCACATTCTTGGATTAGCTAGCTGCTTTCTAATTAGAAATAAAACTCAAGACATCATCAAGACCTATGTTACAAAGAAATTGGCAATAAGAACTTGTGATGGAGTGAGAATTCAACCAGCTGCTATTTTTCCAAGCAATGTTTAACACTGTCACACTAGTATTTAAGATTTCAACTATCATTTTCAGATCTGCTCATATTTGTTTAAATAACATTTCAATTAGCTTATAAATAACCTATATTTACACTGAAGTGGCACAAGTTCCTCACAGGTTAAAAAAGCAGCCGCATAAACTCACACATAGCAATGAATTCCCTTTGTCAACTTTGCATTTGCAAACTGAACTAAAACATTGACTGTGTATACATTAAATTACAAAAACAAATATTTAAGTTACTTGGACTTTTAACTCACCATGAAAGCTAGACTCCGTTTGTGTCAATATATTCAGAAATCCTCCCAAAAGATGTTTAACAGCTCCCTGTTAAAAAAAAGATACAGAGAAAATGAATATCTGAAGAATACACACCAGCTCAAAGAACTAAGAAATAAATTCTTTTTATCAATTCTTGGCTACTATTGATTTTAACAATAATTCCAACTACTTGAAATTGTTTACTGGCAAATATAAAAGATTTCCATATTCTTTCATGTTCTGTACAGTTCAGTTGCAGAAGAGAGATTTTGAAATTCAAATGATTCTCTTTTGCCAGAGGCACACTCAATTTAGTTATTAAAAAGTGAAAAAGTTATCAGAAATTCCAAAGGATCATGAGGATATCAACATTTGCATAACTCATTTCTCATATAAAGTTAGAAAGAATAAAAGCGTGAAATATTTTTGGGGTGCGTGACTAACAGTTTCTAAAAGTACATAAGTGTAGAATGCTTACATATATACATATATAAGCGGATATGTCTCTTTTTTTAATGCCCTGACAATCATTAAATCTCTGGCTCTAGCCCCAGGTATTGAATAGTCTTGATGAAATAAAACACCTGAGAAACTCAAAAGTTCTGTGGGTCAAATATCTTTCAATACATTACTTTGTTCCTGGTAACTTAAATGCAATGCAGCTGGCAATGTCAGTCATTTGCATTGTTTTAGATCTTATCAAATCCCATAAGAAGTGAAAATATTCAAGATTCTATTAGGTAGACTGGTTACAAAACTGAAGAGAAGATACACAACTTCTGGATTGTTGCCTTTGTTATTAACATTTTTACCTGTTCTATAAGTAGAGTGGCATTTCTCTCCTTCTGGCTGATGATTTTCAGGCAGCTTTGGAATACATGAGCAAGCACATCTAAACTTGCATTACCAGCTGAGAGTAAGTTTAATTCTAACATGCAGATTTCAGGATAAATTAATTCCCCTTGATTGATGTTTTCAGTTAGGTCATTAAAATAACCTGAAGGACCAGTACATCCTGGTTCTGCCTTTGTGTCTGCTCCTAGGAAAAAACAAAGCACTCGTCTTACTGAAACTTACTCAGCTGAATAGTTTGCATGATTTAAGCAGAACATTCAAGGACATAATTTCTTCAACCTTCTCATAAGTACAAACCAAAAATAGCCACTAGCTTATAAGAAATTAGCATAATCTTCTATTCCGCTTCAGATTTTCCTACTTCCCTGCTAACACAAAAGGGCAAGGATGCAGTTTCTCCCACTACATGCTCCTAAACTATGTGCCTTCATTTCTTGGGAACTGGCCACGCATAGTAATGGTGTGAAATATGCAATTCACGAAACGTGACAGTAAAACCATTGTAACAGAGCCTCAAACTTCTACACAAAACTCTGAGCCTGCCAAAAGAGAGCATAAATTTAAATTATTTTATGTTCAAAGGTTGTGGAAAGCAGTTTAGCTATTTAACTCAGAAAGTGCACATGACAGAATACCTGCATAACAACCAAAAAAAGAAAAACAAATATGTAAGCGTCTCCTGTTGCATCTTGAAGAGACTTTAAAACACATTACTTAAAATTATTTGTTACAGATGTATATTTCGCGTAAATGTTTCACGGAAGTATGTCACGTCAATTTTTTAAATTCAGAAATGCTTTAAAAATGCTACATATCTATTGATAAAGCCTGGTTACAGAGACAGAAAGCAACAGTTTAATGCAGTTCTATTAAAGGCTGTTACTGCTCACGCTGCCCTCATACCAGAACGTAAGCACCCAGATGTGCTCGGCACAAAGGAAAAAACTAAAGCAAATTCATGTTTAAAATTAATTACACAAACAGAATACAGCAAGATATGGGCACATCAATCACTGAATGAATATAAAAGGGATATGCTGTATAACAAAGGGGCTATGACAACTCAAACAAAGCGTGTGATTGGGAAAGCCAGCATGGATTCACCAAGGCCAAATTGTGCCTAACAAACTTGATCATCTTCTACAACCGAGTAAGCTGTTTGGTTGATGTGGAACAGGCAGTGGACATTGTCTACCCAGGTTTCTTCAATGCTTTCAATACAGTTTCCCACAGCCTTCTCTCGAGAGGATGTGTTACAGTCAAGACCAGGCGTCTGTGTGGTGGGTGGGCACTGGCTGCCCAGCTGCACACAGAGAGTGGTGCTAAATTGCTCCTTTTCAAACTGGCAACAGTCACAAGTGGAGTCCCCTGGGGACTGGTATTGCCACAAAGCTGTTTAGTATCTTCTTAAGTGTTCCGTCAAGTCCACCCTGATGGAGTTTGCTGATCATACCAAACTGAGTGGGGAAGTGGACACTTGGGCTACAGGATGATCTGGACAGGCTGCAAGAGTGGGCTGACAAGAACCCTATGAAGTTCAACACGCACAAATGCAATGTCTTGCACATGGGAAAATATAATCCCAATGACAATCAGTCACTGGAATAATCTCCCAGGGAAGTGGTGGATTCCACAACACCAGACACTTAAGATTCAGATGGAAAGGGTGCCAGGCCATCTTGCCTAGACCGTGCTTGTGCCACAAAAGGTTGGACCAGGTGATCATTGAGGTTCCTTCCAACCTGGTATTCTATAATTTATTTGTCACCAGATAGTTATAATTCTAAAAAAAAAATAAATAAATTAAGCATTGAATTTCAAACAAACTACTGACAAACATCTTTGAGGCTCCTAGACCACAATAATACATTTGAGCAACATGACTTTAGAGCAAGAGTCGCATAAATCAAGACAACCAAGACAGAATAGTTACTGTAACATTCAGTAAGAATATTCATCATCTTTCCATCTGTAACCGCTTTGTACTGAAAGTAAAAAAAATTATTTCTATCTGTTAAAGGTATCTGATGCTTGCCCTGTTTAGGTACATCTCAAAAAACAAATTTTGTTATGTCAAAAAAACAGCTTTGTATGTTCAGAAAGTTTACATTTACCTTGATCCTTGGTTTCACTATCATCAGAGTTACTTTCACTATCTGCTTCGTATCCTTCCTCTTCAGCAAAAAGTTTAAGACTACAACATTGTGATTCTTCGGTTTCTTCAGAAATTTCTCCAGGTTGTGACACAGGCTCCTTTTCAGTGTAATGAGTCTGTACAATACATCAGACAAATAGACTATCACTGGTCAGGAAAAAAAACAACTTTGGATCAGAAAAGCAAATAATTTAGAACCTTCCAAATGTCTGTTTTCTCCAAGCTCACTGGCAAAGGAAACAAATCAATCATACGCTTTCAAGAAACTTGAGATACGTTAAGAATATTTCATTCTGACAAAAAAATCCAAATCTGCAAAGATGGATTTTCCTCACCAACTACCTGATCAAAGTCCTAGTAAGCAGGCGGCCAATGCATTAAGAATAACTGTGTTTCCAAAAATCACTATCAGCATCAACATGCACCTTGACATTCACTCTAAGGTGATAAGGTCAATCAACATCCCTGTTTGAAGCTCTTCCTTTGAGAGTTTGTCACTTACACAGTCTGTTGTAAGATGAAAGAGTAAAGAGAACACCAGGTTCGCTGAGCTTGCTGCTTTCTGGTGCATGGCTCATTTCTGAGCAGTAAATATGGGGACCATATCAATAACCAGCATTCCACTTACATATGAGAAGCATTTATCTTCAACTGCTACAGTAATCAAAGACATTCAAACATTCCCTATTGAGTTGAAAAAGATCCAGACAACATAAACCTGAGAAAATCTTCCATTATTCACAATTAGACTGCTTAGTTGGTGTTTCATACCTTTTCAATTTTTTCTTCAGAATGATCCAGATCAGCAGAAAAAGTGCCCAATGCAACACGAAGCAGTGAATCAAACAGAGGCTTTGCCAAGTCAGTTTCTATCACTTTTGATCGAGCAAGCTGCTCTCTTATTTCAAGTAAGATATCATCCACACAGGTATTCTGTGTTTTGGGGGAGACAAACATTTTGATCCATGTTACCGTGTTTTGGCTAACAGAAATAAACTAGTACTTGCATTTAAGAACTTTTCCTTCCACCTACACTAATCTAACTTCTCAGCTAAAACCATCACACTTCGTTCAGTCTCTTGAAATAAGAAAGATTCATCCTGTTTGTTATGACAGATTTAATTGGAATCTGCACTCTGAAAAAACCTGGCAAAATGCTGTTACTCAAAATTTGCAGGTGAATGCACTGTTTCAAAACTAAATGACCTTGAAACAGTTTCAGGTACACAGAGTGCATTCAAACCACACCACAACACTACTAGAAGTTAGCAAGACAGAGGATGACATGTCCAAGATCACAAAAATAGCAAGTGGTCCAGACAGAACTTCAGTTTTCAGTTCTCTCTTCTACTTAAGGCCTCCTGTTTTTGTAACAAACTGCCAAGTAAAATTCAAGAGAGCAATTAAAACATTAAAACAATGTAAAGTTGTCTTCTATGAATTAACAATTTTTTGTGGAACACTGAATTAATTCACCTCTAAGGCTTAAGTAGTATTTTATTCAGGTGTCCTTTCAATACCTGTGTCCTGCAATGCTCCCCTTTCTTAAGCACCATGCTCTGCTCAGAACAGTCATCAAAAACTGTGTTCCTATGCACAATCTTGCCTACACAGCCTTCCTGTCACACACATTATCCACTGAATACTCTTCCAAATAGAGTACGACTCAAGAGGACCACTATTCCAACTACTAAGCACATAATTTAACTGTATGTTTTCAGTTCTACACAAAACATGGTACCGCATGAAAAGCATAAGATTTTTTCCTCTTTAGAAGAACTTTTGACCAAATTAGTGTTAAAATATTATTGTATGTAACAAATATGAGCAAAATAAACTAAAGGAAGTTGCACAGTACCTGGTGAAACATCTCCACTTCCATCTTCTGCATGGTGCTTGCACTGTGTAGGCAGATGGTCAGCAGAGCCTCCAGAAGTCTGATACCTTGAAGTGCCCAGTCAGTCTCTCCTCTTACAGAAGTCTTTATCCCTTCAAGACCAGCAACTGAAGCAATTGAAGTATGTTCCTTACTCAAAGAGATGTCACAGGAGACAGAGTCAGGCACCAGCTGTTCCACACCAGCAAGACTGCCAGAATTATCAAGCTCCAATTGTGTCACCTCTCTGCTTTTAGCCAGCTGAACAGAATCTTCCTTGTTGAGAAGCTCAGTACGAGGACTCCCATGTGAGCTTCTGCTGTTTTCACTAACTATTTTCTCCTTCTCTTGCTCCGTTTCCTTAATTTTTCCAAGTTTCTGAATTATCAAAATTAGTAATCTATGGCATGCCTCAAAGCCTCCAAGTCTATGGAACTGTCTCTGGAAAACTGAACTATACAAATAGATGCAACGACACATGGACCAAATATCTGCAGCCCTATGAATATGTTCCAGCGAGGGCAAAGTAAGGCTGTCCAGTGACAGATACGGTAATTTGTGGCCTAATGGCTCACTAGCTGTACTATCATATCCTGACGTATCTTCAGAGTCATTAGCTGAATCCAAATCACCATCTGCTTCTTTACTTACACACAAAAAAGCAACACAGAGGAACAGGTTTATTGTGTTGACATGAATGTCTTGGCTCACAAACTTTTTCTTTTTTGGGTAAGCCTCTTTCAAGCCAGCATAAAACTTGCTCAGGCTTTGAGGAACTTCTGAAACAGCATGCTGGCTACAAAGAGAAGCAGGCAGGTCAGATGTAGATTCCTTTTGTTCACTGTTTACACCTTCCAGTTCTGGTGTTGCTTGGTCTTTCTGCTGATCACCAAGGCAGAGTATCAAAGTCTCTAACACTTTCAAAGAATGGCTTCTTAATGTATCTAAGTAATTTAACTCAATCATTTGACTCACACCGTTACAACTCAGAAACAGGTCTCTAACTACCCTGCAAAATAAAGCATAAGAGAGTTACCTTATGAATCTGCCACAAATTCATGAAGTTCAGTAATTGCTATAAATTACTGTAAATTAAAGAGGAACTTGTTTGCAGTACTCTAGAATCCCAAGTAAGCATCATCCAACTAGTAGTGGAAAATTCAACTTTTTTGGTAAGATACAATGTAAGAAATATGTCCCCCTAAAATGCAGACTACAAACACATATGATGTTCAAAACATTAAAAGTGTTCAGTTAACTTTATGACATTTGCTCTTTAGCAGTACTTCCTCCCCTCAGCTTTTTACTAGCAATTGGAGCTAGTAAATATTTTTATTTATCTGTTCTGTGATTCCACCAGAAAGCAGAGATTCCTTCTCAAACTTGAAGACATTTTCCTAGCTACGTCTCTTAGTTACAGGGATGATGTATTGCAGATAGAATTCAGGAATACCTTTCAAGCACAACTTTCTCTGCAACTCTTATGCCAGCATGGCCAATGCAAAAAAAGTATTTTGTATATTTCTAAGTCTGTTTTTCCTTTTTTTCTGTTCTCCAAGTATTACAGTAAGTTCATACAAAACTTGGAGTAAGGATCTGTAAGTTTTTTAGCATACTATGTTTGCTTATAGACATCTGCCTTACTTAGCCTCTCATCTCCTTCTCACAGGATCAGTTTTTACTCTAACCAAGTTACTCTAGAGTATCAAATGAATAATTTACTTGTACATTCCCATCTTTAAGTCAGTAAAAAAAAACTGGTATATTTTAAACTTTTTTTTTAAATCTAAACTTTACTCTTGCCTCTTTGACCACTAAATGTGCTTTCAAAAATTAATAGCTTCTGATACAGTGGAGGTTAGGATAGAATTAAGATTGTATTAGACAATCCCTTTATATAAACTGGAATACTCGTCTATTCTTGGTAATTGTCTTGGATAACCCCCCACTAAATTCACTTCAGGACTCCAACAGAAATAAAATCAGAATATTTCCTGGATAAAATGACATTCATATTCTGAGAAAAGGTCCACATATTGTATTAAACAATATTGTATTTCATCAATTCAACAATAAACAGAAAGTTTCTACTTCATGCCTTGACAGAATGTTTGTCAGGTCTTTGTATTCTAGGGTTGTTTTGTTTTTAAACCATGTTTAAATGAACAGGATTTTGTAAATTAGAAAACAGTTACCTCAGGACAAATAAACATCAAGCCTTATTTTTAAAAGGTGGTTTCTGTAGCAACCATTCCAGAAGGAAAAGGGAAACAGAAAACTAAGTCTAATTCCCACAGAGAAACAACATACCAATCTGTTCAACATTCCTGACTAATTTTAGCATGAGGAATGAAGAGGCAGAGAGTATGTCACACTGGACAAAGACTTTTATTTGTTTCTACACACTTTGGCTTGTTAAAGACCATAGCTCAAGAGTACATAGCCCTCACTTTCTCTGGTTTATGAATCTAGGCATATGTGTTATGTTACTCAAGCATTTACCTTTTTGCCACCTGCAATATCCAAACACTGCCTAGACCTCAAATAAAACTTCTGTTCTGATCAGTAACACATATACAAAGCTACCTACATAATTAGCATGTTTTCCAATAACAAACAGAAAACCAACCAACCTGGATTTAAGCAACACAGGGAGCATCTGCAAATAAACCTGAAGTACTTCAGATTGCAAACTCTGGCTATGGTAACTGCATGTGTGTTTATCAGCTGTACTTAGTCCAAGTTCTTGTTGAGCATGGCAAGCTAGCTCAACTCCTCTCTGAAGCATGGGATTACAAATACAGTTATATAGTTTCCATTGGACCACTGCATTTCCCTTTTGAATTAAGTGGCAAATATGGCTTGCAATCTGAGTGCCACGTAGCTTGTCTTCTTCAAAAACAATGTCCTGATAAGCCTCCAGTGCATGCCATCTCAACAACATATCTTCAGACCCAGTGCTAGGCAGAATCCCCTGAACTCTGCAAGAGGAACTAGACGCAGGACTAGCATCACTGGAGTTGCCTTTCAAGGCATCTTCCAGCTGAGTGAGTTGATCACCATCGACAGTACATATATTGCATGAAGCCTGCATAATTTTTTGAGAGACTTCTGCTCCACCCAGTTGATCCAATATAAACTTGTTAAGGATGTTCAGTATGTGCTGTTGAAAGTTTTTTAGTATTGGTAGTTTGGAAGCATGGAGCAATGGGACGATGACAGACTTTGGATCCATACAACAACATATTCCTACGTTATGTACACCTGAGAGAATCTCAACACAGGTACTGCTCAAAGAAACTTGTTGCAACAAGTGCAAACACTGGTGTGCACAAACAGCAATGCAACAGCATCTCTCAGGATAATGAACTTCTCCATCAGCAATTTCAAAAGGGTTTTTAGAAGCTTGGTTTTTAAAAGCAGATACAGAGAGCCCAGAGAGATCTCTGTGGTGATTCATGAAGTGAGAGTACTCACATCGTCTGTGCCGCTTTCTTGTACACATTGATTGATGGAGCTGCTCTGATTTCACTTTTTTGACAGTGCTGATTATTTTCATGATGCTGTTGATTAGGGTTTTCAGATGCTCTGAGGCTTCCCCAGGTACTCCCTCATTCTTCATACACAGCCATTCCATCTGAAGCACTGTTACTTCAAACAGCTTAAATCCCTGATTCTGTATGAACTCATGAACCAGATCTATAGCTTGACTAAAGTAGAATGGATTGGAGGCTGCACTTTGTAGACAGCAGATCAAAATCTGCAAGACCCCTTTTATAACCTCAGGTAGAAGCAAGGCTCTGTGACGATATTTAGAAAACATGTAGTCATCCTGAACCGGCTGCTGTAGTGTTTTCTTGTAACCTGGAGAAAAAGGACCAGGTTGCTTTTCCAAGCAAATTCTGATTTTTAATGCTGCTTTAAGTAAGTCTGTTAAATTTTTTCGTAAATTGTCAGGCATTGTTTCTGTATTGCTAATGTCTAAAGCCATAAGATGCAGCACTGTTCGAAAGAGCATCCTTTGGATCAGAGCCACAGGTTCTTCTGTCCACCCTGCAGAAACTATTTCATTTTCCGTGTTACTACTTACATTGGAACAATCTCCAAATCCCGATAAGAACTCTGTTAATGTGGGCACCACACTGGCTGAAAGAGCAGAGCTGTGATTCAACGTAATATCAAATTTGCACACTTTCTCTAGGAGAGACAGTAAGACATGGCATAAGTCAAAGGGAGAGTTATCCATGTTGATCTCAGAAGTTCCTGCAGTCGGCTCATTCAAAGTCTCTGAGTCGAGCTCACGCGCTGGAATAGTTTTGCTGGAATTTTCTACAGCAGGGGCATCGGTGTTAGAATCTGGAACCACTTCCACAGGTAGGCGATCACTTCTACCTCCAAGGTAGCTGTCCCTAACTGGATGTGTTAAAAAAGGCTGCAGTAACTGGGCGTGTCTGCGTTTTGTTATCACAGTAGTCTTTTCATCAGAATTGCCTTCAGAATCTGAAGTGGACAGCTGAGATCTTCTCGCATCACGCACAGAATAACGATGGGTGGTTTTGCGCAAACGTCCGCTTTTTCGAGATCGAAGATTTAGTTTTACAGAAGTCTGAAGAGACGAATGAGCGCTTCCATCCAAATTTAGTTTTTCCTGAGTAGATTTCACAGAACTTGCATTATTCTCTTTGGTCAGGCATATGTCTACTGTAAAGGGTATATTAAAATCTGTTGACACAGAGATAACATCAGAACATTAAAGGAACAATACATAAAGGATTTTTCCTGATTTTATAGTTAAATCCTTCCAGATTAAAAACATGCAACAAATTCCTATCTTAATAAGCCACAGTTTTGCATATACCCATGTCAGACATTTTCAGTATAAAATAGGCAGTAACAACTCACGTTTAGCAGTCATATTGGCTATTTTCAATGGACAAATTAGTTCACTTTCTGCCTAGGCTTAGACAAAAGTGTGCTAGAGGGTTTCCTAAAACTTTTTGTTGGCACAACTATTCCATTCGGAAAAAAAAAATAAAGGTTACAAGCTCCATTGTCATGTTTTGCAACTCAGCTGCTCTATGAGCTGGGTGTGTAAAATCACAGGCTTCTTAGAACACATAAGGACATTGCAAGCATATTAGTGGTAATAGAAAAAAAATTAATTTCTCTACCTAGAAACAGAGCAGATCTTCAAGTATACAGACTTCAGTATTAACTGCTCCAAATGCAAGAAGCAGAAATAAAACTAGGGTATTTTAAATAGTCAGGGACAAGAGGGAGATGGAAAGAAATAATGTTTAGGATGTTGAATATTACTATAAAAGCCAAGACAAAAAAAAACCCAAACAAAAAAAAAACCCATACAAAAACCCCCTTTCAAGTATGCAGTATAAAATAGGAAATATAAAATCAAAATCTGATTCAATGAGCAAGAAGATTTTGAAGAATAAAACGCCAAGTACTACTGGTTCATTTGTATTAGTAAGCTCAGATAAACTATCAACAAAGCAACACAGAAACAACTCTGTATGTGCTTGGATTAAGTTCATTGTTATTTTTAAGAAGTGATAGAATTGTAACTTGATGCTTAGGGCAGTAAAATAACAGCATAAAACAAGTCCAAGTATCCACGATCTAGTAAGTTCAGTATTTGGAAAAATGTGATGGTTAAAAACAGCCCCCACCCCACAAAACCCCACAATTCCACCTAAGAGCTACAAACAACTGAAAACAAGCTGAAAGAAAAAAGATGCTTCTGTGTGCAAGCATGACTGTGCCTTGCTGTTTCAAAAGTCATAGTTGTGATACTTAAAGAAGAAACATGTGCCTTGAAGGCAGGACATTAACCAGCAGTACTTTACTAAGGGAAGGATATTCCCTGCACACAAAAAAAGCTGCCTAATACCAGTGAATTTATTTCAGTTCAAGAAAAAATGAGTACTTAGTGCACAACTGAATACATCATGTTTGTTGTATCAATAATAAGAGGTCATTTGTAGAAGTAAAAGCTGTACATTATGCAGTGTATAAACCACAACATCTTAAGACCTATTTACACAACAGCAATTTAAACTAACCCTGACAAAGCTACTAAGCTATAGGATAAACAAACACTTCTTTAATTCCATCATGCTTACAGGAGCATGAGAGAAAGATGCAACTGAGAAAGCAGGAAAGCTTATTATATAAAAGCTCCATGTAACTGGCACTCCAAGTCTACAAACACTAACAAAAGCCTCAATTTGGAGGAGTTTCAAATAGCAAAAAACATTGAGAGAGCTTCAGGTAAGAGTCCTTAGGAACTTTCTCACACAGTCAGGTAACTTATTTATTGCATTCCCTTTGCTTTATCCTCTGGGAGGGAAAAGGAAACACAAAAAAACCCAAACCATTGCCGTTTCCTTGTTCAGTTTTTGCACAGAGTTCAATTTATATCATCCCTTTCATCTGTTTAATTCACTTCAAACTGACTCTGGCAATTGAACCCTTATGATTTTGATTGCTCAATCAGCATACCAGTTTATGACACAGAACAAGACATCTTCTAAAGAATCAAGTCAGGTTCTGTTCATAATCATCCAGTATTATTCTGTTTTTCAAGTCCTGCCATCCTGACAACACTTCACTTCTTTCATATTGTCTCATCTACTTCTTCGCTTTAAACTTATTCTCTATTTCCAATTTCTTCAATTTCACACAAAAATATCTGTCTCATACTGTTTCTAGTGTCAGCATGTATCACTTTTTTGTTTTGACAACAATCAGTATGTTTTCCCCTCCTACTCATCAAGAACCTGAAACACTTCACTATAGAAGTATTATATACCCTTTCATATCTCTTTTCCCCTCAAATCACATGAAAAGTCTCATTAACATCTAGCTCAGCTACACAGTAATGTAAGCATTACCTTGCATACTGACCAAAAAGCTTTTACCTTCTCTGCAAAGTTTTTATCTTCCTTGTATGCTGATAGCACATTGGTATCTTTGAGTTTAAATTCTCTACAGAATTCACATCTTCATTCCATGTTAGCTACAATCAGTTACTCTTGATAGAGTCCTATGCTCTCTAGTAACACACAAATTACTTCTTTTAGATGCTTAATACTGCAAATGATAAAACATACCTATTGCTTTTTCTTCTTGGACAGGGATTTTCCACACCAATGGCAGAAGTGACAGAAGAAGGGTCAGAAGTTCTTCTCGACATGTCAGCTCCTATGTTAGGAAAAAGATAAAAACAAAAGATGTCGTGCTTTTCAAAAATAGATTAACCTTTATGTCACCAAGCTGTTCAGTATTCAGTTCCCTATGCCTTTCTGCTGTTTTAAGCACTGAAAAAAAGACCTAACTGCAAAGAGTGCTATAATCATTAACTAGAGCCAATCAGAAAGCATTCAAGATATTTATTACGTCTGCAACAGTTTCCGTACAAAGCTCTCCTAATCCCCCTTGTTGAAAGAATTACTCAAAGAAAACCAGAAAACTCAAAAGCACAAAAGTTGTTGATTTAACCAAAACCAATATGAAACCCAAGACAAGTGTGAAACTTCTGTCCTTCCAGAAATATAACTTTGAAGAACTTAATTGGAAACATTCTACTTTCTCCAAGGTGACACCTTTAAGTAACTGAAAAAAGCTTACATTTACAACTGATCTTATTGGCTCAAAACACAAAGGTGGAATTTTATAGCAGGAAAGAAAAGGTTACTCTTAATTTAAAAAAGAGCACAAACAGAAAAACCACTAACAAAACTTTGCTTCCTTTTGGGATTCTAACACTTAATACACTAAGAATTTTGATGCAAAGAAGAACCCTAGAAGGCACAGAATTTAAACACAATTCCTTTATGGGGTGCTTCGCAGCACTATCAGAATGGTTTCAGCCCTGAAGGTCAAAAGATTTTCAAACACATATAGCTGATTCAAGCATTTAGGCACTTAACATCATTCAGGGACATGTAACAGAAGCAACATCCTTCTCCAAAAATTCAAGGTAGCAATGAAATGAAAATGTATGGAGATAGGCAACTTCAATAGTTTTTTATATGTGTATATGTAACAAATACATACTGTTATATATATAGTTATAGAGACAGCTGTATGACTGACAGTCTCATCAGACAAATACTATTTAAATGAAAATTTTAAAATAAATCCTAAAACTACTGATACAGTAAAATTGAGACCTGAGAACTAAGTTTTTCAAAGTCATTCTCCCAGCTCTCTTCTCCTACTAAGGTATTCTCAGCAAGACAAATTAATTTGGCGTAGGAATGAAGAATAAAGCACTCAAAGCAAAATAATAAGGCTGGGAAAAGGCAGAATAATAACTTTTCAAATTTCAGTGGTACACTTCAAGAAAATCTACTTTCCTCATTTCCCCCTGCCTTTTGAAAAAAAATTCCTCAGGAAATATTTGCTGAATTACAGATACTACAACCTTTTTAATCCTTCTTATTCAGAAGTTGGTTTATATTGGAGGGGAGGCACATAGGATCCCCCCATTTCCTTCTTACATGGAAGGCAGTTGTTTTTCCAGCAGCTCTAGTCCTGAAGCACTTATTGACAGCAACTATGTAGAAGTCAAGTGACACCTAAAAAAACTCAGTTATATATTATCGCAGACTTGTGGATTTAGTGTTTAACCAGGGCACCTACTGGAATCCAGAACGAAACCAGAAGATCAAACTGAAGTCTTAGCACAAGTCATCTCATGAATGAAAAATCAAACCTACAAGATGAATTTGACGAGCATTAAAACCCAACCTCACTTAAGAAAAGGGCTGAACAAACTCAACCAGGATTCACTGGGGTCATTATTTTTCATCACTGGTATCTGCAGTTTCAATGCACAAAGACAATGCACATTTCAGCCTACCAATTGCTTAGGATGTATCCAATAGTGTTGAAGAGGAAGGAGAGGAGAAAGAGAACAAAGAAACGGACATCTGCACCTACAGGGATATGTACTATTTACATAAAAAAATAGTACAAACTGATCACATCTTCTAAAATACCTTCTCTTTTGAGCTGAAGTTACAAAATATTTACTTTATATTGTGTTCAAGACCAAGTTACTTAAAAACCAAAAATGTCTCATGGCCCAAAAACAAAATCAAAAGGTGTATATTTTTATTTTATTGTCTTAAACCAGGACTATCTTCTCAAATAAAAAACCGTCCATTTATACTACAGGTTCAATAAAATCTCACTTCTCTTGAAACTTATAATGTATTTCCTCTTTCCACCCAGCTACTGCACTTAGGTTTCACTCGTGCCTTACTGATGGTTTCTAGACATTTGACTATCAGCTGGAAAACATGTATATGATTATCCAACTTTTCTTTTTCTGTTCCTGCTGAAGAGCAGAATGGAACTGCAACATACCTTTAAGACCTTCTAGTCTTCCTAATTAACTCCTGCACTCTTCCACAAGAAAGACAACCAGCACCAAGAACAACAAGTCAGACAAATCAACACTCAATACAAAAATCATAACCAGTTTAGAAAAGCTACTACCTGATCAATAGTTGAGTTCAGAGTGGTAAGCAAAATAAACCCACGGCCTTGAACTAAGTATTGTCCCAGTGCTGCCATATGAGTTTCTTCTTCTTCATCTTCCTTGGCTTCCGTTCTCTGTACCACTGCATTGCACAGTCTGTTGACATCAGTCAAGAACTCCCGTGCCAGTGAGTTACTGGCACTGCTCATGTCTGAGCTGCAAGTAGAAGAAATTAACTCCATCAGAAAACACATTCCTTATGGAAAAAGAGTTGGGGAAGAGTATTTGCTTCCTCTACCACAGCCCTGCCAAAAGATAGTGTGTTTGTAGAACTGAAGATTCAATATACCAATGTAGGGTGGAAGGGAATGGAAAGAAGGGACTTAGAGAATTTATTTCATTGAAACATCACCTAACACCCATGACCCCAAACACTGATTTTATAAATCTATCAGGTAAAAGCCTGTGACAAAGCATTCCCTCCCACTGCATAAATGAAAGCTAATGACTTTATTCCAGCTTTTCTTTGTAACCTAGATGCAAGCTTCAACATTTGTCTGCTTCTAGAAAATGTTTCACCTGAAGCAAAAGGCCAAAACACACAGCACTTTGACAGCATTGTACAGAAAACATGTTTTTTAGTAGTTTATTCTATTATGTTACGTATTCCAACAGTATGCAGACTGTTTCAAGGGGAAAAAAAATTACCAAGTTAAGGTAAACATGGGAGTTGCAAAAATGCAATGCTTTAGATTTACAGCTAAAAAGAAGGTGTTTTCCTTCTAGCACAACTGAGTGGGTGGAAGTCACTACCATAGTGTACTTAATTCAAGAGACAATTCTGCTGCCGCTGTTCAGGAGGAAATACCAAGAGCTTCTCAACCAGACTAACTTTGCTTTGAATGGTCAGCACTAGTATATGGAGAAACATTTAAATCAAACAAGACATGAAATGCAAGACTCAGCTGTAGAAAACTCAAGACAATCCCTGAAGAAAGCAAAACAAAAACAACTGTCAGTGACAGCAGCTATGGAAACAAGATCATTTCATATCTGGAGGGTTAGCTCAGCTGACTAGAGCATAGTGCTAGTAACGCCATGGTTATGGGTTTGATCCCTGTATGGGCCATTCACTTAAGAGTTGGACTTGATGATTCATGTGGGTCCCTTCCAACTCAAAATATTCTGTGATCTGTTAATCCACATAAACCCCACTTAGTGAATGTTACAGCATATTTAAGTCCTATTTCTGTATAAAGAGCTGAAGTAAAAGGTTCAAAACTCAAATATTTTCATCATCTCTGAGCACAGAACATGCAAAAACCAGTCAGATAACTTTCAATGTAAGATTTAAATGGATGGATTAATACTGCTTGATTCAGAAACACCTACACGTAATTATTAGGCAAAAAAATAAGACCTTGGAAGCCAAAACAAGTTTGTTTGCACTAATGGTACAGAAAGCTCCTTTAAGTAGCAAAACTGCAAACACACATATAATGACATTCACTGTGGAAGTAACAGAAAAATTCTTACCAGAATCACTCTGCCAGTTCAACACATTTATCTTCTATCTGGAAGAAAAAGCAAATATATTCTGGAAATATCACTCTTGGTTCACCTGTTTTTAAAAACAGAAAAACATATAATGATTAATGTGCACTTTATTTGTTTTTAAAACTCATTTCACAATAGCTATTTGAAGTTTACGAAGAGTCCTTGAGGTTTTTTTGAACTTTAAGTCTCTAGTTTTCATATTCGGCTTATGATTGTGCACAACTGAAATCCTATTATACACAAAATAATTCAGCATATGAGAAGTTAACATGATAAAGTTCATTAGTTTTTAAAATGTAAAATGAGTTATGTATGTAAGTTTAAATTCTTCCCTCTAGAAACAGTATGATTTTTTTAGTGATCACTACCTGCATACATAATATGTGAAGAACATGCAGCTGTAGGTACAAGTGATCGATAGCAGGAAAAACTGAATCATGCAGTCAGGTGTTGATGTAAATGCATCGTCAATCTGTCCTTCTAGTCTGTCCTGACAAATTACCAATCTTTACTACATTAAGCACTAAAAAAGATGCAGTTAATAAAAATTTTAAATTATTAATGGCAAACTTATCAACTGGAAATTTATCAACAGGAATGCAAAGCATAGTAATCATTTATTATATCCACAGTTAATTAACTGTGGGGGACAAAACCCCCACAAAATATATGGGGATAGGAAAAAGAAAAAGACTAAAATTTTAAGTATTATCAGATGGCAAGTAAATAAAAACTTCAATTTTAAATTACATTGAAGAAGACAAACACTGAGGTTTCCAATGCAAGCTTCTAATAACTGGCCTCTTTGAGTGCTAGGAAACAATATGTTTCATCCACAGCCTCACAAAAAAACAACTTATCCTTTTAGCTCATAGTCACAATTTATTGAAATAGAATAGGTTAAGCAGCTAGTGGTTTTGCAGTTGCACCAGACTACTAGAAGATGTAGAAATGTGTTGGCCATCATTTTTTAGTGTCCTTTCAGTTGAAGCTTCAGTCTCCAGGTTTCCTGCATTGCTTGCATTGTTACATGGATTTAACATACACTGTCATATTTATCAAAAGGGTAGATTCCCAAAGCTAGTAGCAAGACAAAGTACTATTTTTGCCAGTAATGCAATGACATTAAGCATGTCTTCTTAACAGAATAATTTAATATAGAATGGCTAAGGAACTAAGATGCTCTCATTCTACAGTGCAGAAAACAATTGTAAACAGATAACGTGCTGGATAATGAAGCACCGCTCTCAGAAGGACTTGCTCCAACAAGTGCTAGCTAGTTCTCAGTTGTACCTATTTCTTCTTCTGCACTTAAGTTCTGAAACAGACTGACAGCACAAAGGTGTCTTTGGAAACAGTTTGTTGTATAACCTCGTTATTCAACCCACCTTGAAGCTAGAGACAAAGAACAATACAAGGAGAACTGAGAAATAATTAAGAAGCTTCCAAAAAAAGCTGTCTACGGACAGACAGCCTTCTTCCCTTCTGTATTTGCCTCCTGACAAGTGATTTTAGCATTTAAAGAACATTATTTTTCAAATAAGAACTCAGTGAACAACTTCCCCTGCTGCAATGTAGTATAGTGCACACTCTGCAGGGGAAGGGAGAGAGGGGGTTGGTCGGTTGGTTTGTTTGCTTTTTGATTGGATTTTTTTTAATCCACCTCCGCTCTAAGGTTTCAGCTTGCTTGTCACCCTTCTGTTGTAGATTGTGATATGCTGATACTACACCCCACACAGCTTAGAATTTCATCTCCAAGAAAGTACGCCAGGCAACTTGTTTTAAGCAGGATCCACTCTACTGCTGCATTTTCCTTTGGTTTCAAGTGATGCATCTTTAACTGCTGTGGTGCCCGGCAATATGCAAACCGATGCTACACAAACCCCCTGTACTTTAAACTTCAGAGATGTCACCTTAACACGTGAAAAAATGCCAAAACCTAAAACGTCATGTATGAACTAAGCCATATGAGAGCAGAAAACAGCCTGCTAGAATGCTGTGTACAGTTTCAATGGAATGTTTAGTGTTATAGTTCTGGAATATACTGAGTGTCAGGGCTTTGCATAGCCAGCTCTAGAAAAACCCAAAAAACCACATACTTAAATTACATTTCACCCACTAGAAGTGTATGAATTATTTCATATATTTCGTAAGTCACTTCTACTACTTAGTATTTACTTATGAAAGGGGAAATAACCACAAGCTTTTTAAAAAATAATAATAATTTAAAAAAATCACTTATCTGTGAACGATCTGACATACTCCTATAATCTGCCCTTTTCATGCCCATCTTTCCATCATCCTGATAATTCAGCCTGTGTCACACTTGCCCTCTGGCTCCCTTCTGCATCAGCTCTCCAGGGAGTTATTTTCTAATTGCCATTGTAGTAGAAATCGATTTCCTGCACCTGAAATTTCTATTTCCCCCGAACTTCATTTCATTTTTATGAAGTTGCTCATCAGCTGATTATCTTAAAGTGTAAGGCTGCCTTGTAATTACTTGAGTGGACTTCAAAACAAAATATCAAAATTGTTCTTAGAAGGATGGAACTTAAAATTAAGACCAATTTAACAATCTTGAATACTGAATCAATGGTACACTAAATTTACATAGTGCTACTGATTAGATGGTATTATCTCTAACATCAGTACAATTTGAGGAAAGAAGAAAATGCAGTAAAACCTTAGGGTCAGAACTAATTCTCTGTATATGACAGTGAACTGGACCTTTTCCTTGGTTACATTTTCAGCAATGCATTGCCCATAAGGCCTGGAACGTCCAATAATATAAGAAGTAGCAATTACTAAATTATTGCAGCAGCATCAAAATAAAATACAGTACTGAATCAAATGAAGTCAAAATCCTATGATACTAGTTTATTACTTGCAGTAACTGTTGTCCAAGAGCTACAGCAGGAGTAGAGGCAAAACATTTTATGATAGTCTCAAGCTGATACAATAGCCCTAACTATTTCTCCAATAAACCTACCTCTCCACAACCTTTCTCTTGTAAGTTTTGCTTAAATGTTAATTTCATTGTGGTAGCAAAAAAGCAACTTCTTAAACCATCTCTATTTGTTATGAAGCAGATACAAACAAGTTTCTTCAAATTGCTCATTAGTTGTATTAGTCTAAAATAAACACACTACTGAGCGCTGCTCATACAGCTGCAGCATTAGGCTTGACTACCTGACTAAAATGAGGTGCTTGTGTACCTAAGAAGGCATGCACAGCACATACGAGACACCTGCAAGCCTTAATTTAATTAACTCACTATGTTAACTTCAATAAAAGTCTTGTCTACCAGGTTAAAGGAATAGCTTACTCAGTAAAGAAGTGATAGCCAGTTTCATAAGAAAAATAAACTCACAAGAAGCTGATGTAAAGAGAAGTGGAGAACATATAGCTCCATTAAGTTGTTAATTTATTTACCTTCCCAGTTTTCTGTTTCAGGTAAGAGATACACACTGACCAGGCCTGGCATGGCTACAAGTCCTTTTAAGTACAGACTGCAGTGAAGTTGCACTTTTAAGTGGGTATTAAAATTGAGACTTCGGAAAAAACTGCAGTTTCTGTAAGATATAGTAAAATCAAATTCCCTCTGGCCTCCAGTTGAAAACTTGTAACCCTTTCACTTGTTCTCTAGAATAAAGCATGTGGGAATACAAGTCACCACTGGCCAACAAACACTACATTTACTTTACACAGTATTTATTCGATTTAGCAAACACTTGTCCCAGCTTCACTGTTTGTACCTCACATTTATGCTCTGGAGAACATGCTTGTTATCTCTTCAAGGATTTTAACATTAATATGACTATATCAACCATTATTTAATCAGATTAACTTTGGGGTTAAATTTTCAATTTAAGCTCAGGCTTCTGTTGCATAATACATACATAACAAAGAGCACCAGCATGTTATTAACCCTGAGATACTCCATCATAGGCTTCTGCCATTGTAGCACAGATTGTCAGGTTTATTACAGAAACTAAGTTTATCTTGATAGTAACAGACATCAGTTTGTTAAAAATAAGACTCATGATTAAATCATCTGTGCAAACTAAGTAGGAAAAAAAAGAGCCTGAGAGAGTAAAATAGAGAAATACATCTCTAGCATGGCCCAGAACAAACGGGAACTACAGTGCTGCCTTGAGGTCTGTGCTTGGTGTGAAAATGCAAGCAAAGCCTCAAATGAATGCATCACCAAAATCAGCATTCTTTCTTTTCTGTTCTTTTGATATGATTCAAAACTTTACACAAGCTGGAAACAAATACCCAGCTGATATGGCCAAAATAGGTTACACATCAGGAGCAATGCACAAGACCTAAAGAAAACAAGAACCTGCAATTCAAGCAGAGCATCTCAAAGTTTGAGATGCTTTGATGCCGTGCTTTACTGATGCAAGGCAATCAGCCAAAAGCATAGTTTATAATACGCAGTAAACATTTACTAATCACCCACCAAGTCAGATAGACAAAAACATGTGCAAACAAGGCCAAAAACAAAGACACTTCAAGCTCGGTTCATTCCAAAACCAGACAACCAGGCAACACTCCAGCTCTGCAGAGGATCTTCTACTTAGCACTTTCAACCACTTTCTGCTCTGTCCTCTGCTATTATTAATTAACTATTTGGGGTTACAGAAGCAGAAAACCTATTAAAACATACTAAGGCAGTGTTACTCCAGCCATGACAGTGCACGTGAAAAACAACCTCTTAACATACAGAATTTACTATAAGACTGCAGGTAGCTGTCAATTTTCTTGGCACAGTTCTACTGGTACCAAGTCCCTGATTTCATCAAGGAATTCAGTAACCAGCTTTTACCCTTCCATGCAACCCACTAGATCAATATTATTTCCAAACAAGTTATTCAGTCTCTCTCCCCAGAATAAAGAAAAAACTGAAAACCAAAAATGCTTGGTATGTTTGGATAAATAACACATGCACTGTCTTAACTAGTCAGGGAAGTGTGACAACTTCACAAGACAGTAAACAAGCATTATTTTAATGAACACTGAAAGTATGTTGAGACCTTCAGAGCAATGATGCTTCAGTATATTCAAGTGTGTTTATGACCACATAATCTTACTAATGCCACTTTTATGTATTGACTCCCATCTCACCTAAATGGGATGTTTGTCTGGCAACACCTGAGGTATCTTAAGCCTCTTGTAAGTATGTGGTCTACTTATGTTCTGCTGTCTGGGTATTAAAAAGGCACTTTGAGAGACACAAAGTCACATCACAGCAGGTACAGGAAGGTCACCTTCTCAGAAACAGTAATCAAAGCTATCATCCTTCTGATCGAGGCCTAGACCTGTGGTGTACCACAGAGTGGGAAGCAAACAGGAAAAACCAAACCCTTCCTTACTCCCAAATTATCATTTCCCATGGATTTTCAGGCCTCAGGCTCTTTTGACAGTCTGAAATGGGTAGTTTCTTTGGGCACAAAGTTTGTTAGCAGACTACATTTCCAAAACTTGGTTGGTGTATTCTTTCAAAGGTAACTTAAAATGTATTTGCTAGACTTTAATTCTGTGATATATTCTCACCTGTTTAAGTCCGATCTGCCCAACATTATTATTTCTAGAATCTCACTTCTCTAGCATAACTATTGGTAAAAACAGCTCCAAATGATAGAAACATCACTCAAAGTTATCCTACATTAGCACCTACACATTATCCCTGTTTACATACAAGAAAACCCCCTCCCCACATAATTCATTTTTTTCTGTTCATTTCCAAAGTGCATCTTAGGACATTACTTTCATTAAATGAACTCTGATTTACATTCCCAATGTTTCTACTGTATATTGTCATTTCATTATTCTGTCTATGTGACAAAGATGTCAGTTCCTTATATAGAAAACCTACTAATGGCCCCGAAATGCATAATCTTGTCCTGCAAGGGTGACTATCAACTCAAAATAGCAAATTTCTAATTTATTACCTACAACTAACTATAAAAGGGCTCTAACCTGTAGCAGCACACAGGTGACTGGAAACCTAAGAACCTTAAGATATACTAAACTATGTCAAAAATGTCAATCAAGCAGGCACTACCAAGCCCAGAAGAGAGACCCTGGCAATAAAAGAGCAAGTGATACAGGACCTGAGTGCCCCAAAAGGAAGGCAGCTTACATGCAAACTACCTGCAAACTTTACCACCTATAAGGAATGGACCACAGACCTACAAAATAATGTTGAACACAGATTGTTTGTATGACATTTTAGAGGTTTGTAATTCCAAAGGTGAAAATCATAATCATCATTATTGTAACAAATATTCTATTTTGGACACCCATCACGATGAAGCTACAAGCAAAACTTAGGATTTCAGCAACAGCCCCAGGCTACCAGGGCCTCACAATTCAGGGAGAGAATATATGGCAGAGTCTGTACTAGAGTATGGTAGAGGCCAAACTACATGTAATCCAAGCCTAGTGAGCTTTAGGGATTGAGAAGCCTAACATTTTCCTCTCATTCTAGCGTCTCCTGAGTGTTAGTTGTCCTCACTCACACCACATCCACAACATATGTTTTGGAACATGGATAGACAACAGCTTTCTATGTCTAACGTAATATCCCCATATAATAATTAAGTAAAGTTCCTCTACAGAATTTAGTTAATTGGTTCAAATTGTCAGGAAAGTAGTTTTAGAAAGAATACTGCATTAAGGTAAATGCAATGAATTTTGATGCAGTTTTTGGTGCACTGTAAGCTACTACAATATTCACAGCAATGAAACACAAACAGCATTTAATCAGCATTTAATTCGAACTACAATTTCTTGTCCTTCTTGATTGTGAAGTATTCACATCATGATATTTTCATAATTTCAAAGTCTGCTTATGAAAAACCTAATTTCTATTTTATGTTTAACTCATGACAAGGCTTTTACAAGTTGAGTTTATTATGCTGTTGTAATTTCAGGATGCTTAAAAAGCAAATTTGTTGAACTTCATAAATACAGCACCAGTAAACCCTATTCATGCTTAATGTTTGCTTTTTGCAAGGTACTATTAGCTTGGGGAACAGAATTCAATGCCAACTGCCTACTCATACAACACACTGCCAAAAGCTTTGACTACATGTACCATGAAGTAACAAAGAGGATGGGAAAATCTGTTGGCAGAAAAATAGTGTTTTAGTATTTTAGTTTTATATCATCCTAAGTTTTCCCCATATAAATACCTCCTTGACATATCTGGCTTTCATTTGAAAAAAATATTAATCAGGTTAAGATTTCTAGGAGTCTTCAGTGTAAAGTTTAAAGTGTTCACTGCAACAGTGACCAATGCAAACTGTTGTAATGGAACAGAGCAATGCAATATCAACTGTGTTTTAAGAAAGTGGCACCAGAGATTAAGTGATCAATGTTAGGAAAGTTTTCTTGCTAAAATTCAGCAGGTTCTCAGGTTCTGCCTTGAGCTATGAATATCAATATTCCCTTTACAAGTTAGCAGATTATCAACAATTTTCTCCTTTAGAGTCTGGATGAAATATCACTGAGACAGAGTTAATGGCAAAGAATCCCACAGGCTAGCTGCATATTACACAAGTGCTTTGAGACAGGTTCTCAACTTAACATGGAATATTATTTAGTCAAGCAATATGAAACACCTGTGAATACATTCTCATCAGGCCTGAAATAAAGCTAAAAAATGAGAGATGATTCACTAACAAGATAAAAACTACAACACTAATGAAAGTCAGGCTCTCAACCAACCACACACACTCAAGTAATGCATTAACCCTGCACACATGCTATACTCAAGTTTATGCTAAGCTTGTGGTCTTATACTATCCAAAGAGTAACTACAGCATAGCTGACCAAATTAAATCCATTCCAGTTCATTTAAAACCTTCAAATTTTAGGCCACTCTATGCAGGTACAGAGAATAAGCACTCCTTACAAGAGGCATGGTGAAACCAAGGGCCTTCAAAGGGCCTTCATTGGTACATTAACTGCATCAGAAACAAATATGTTTGCTATCACGGACACCAGCTAAAACACACTGAAGAATATTCATGCTGTTACCAATACCTTAAAAATGTTAAAGACAAGCTTTAGCAAAGTTGAAGATTAGGATCTGTTTCAGATCTTATCTGAAGTGGCAGAAGGCAACACCTGTGCAAACACATGGTACTAAAGGAAGGAACTGACAAATACTCCAGAACAATGCTGAACGTATGAAATATCAGTAAGTTCTTCCTAAAGAAAAATGAGGGCTGAAGGTCGTCTATGAAACATTTGACAGTGGAAAGGCTGAAGATGCATTACTTCCAAGTGGGCCTTATTCTGAATGCTTCTCAGAGTGCTAACAAGTTCTTCCCCAAACTAAAAGGCATACAGTTCATACTCCTAAATACCTTCTTCCACACTTCAGGTTTTACACCCACCCCCTTGACAGTCATGGTTGCACAGTAACGACTAAACCTAAAGATCAAGACTAACCTCCAGACTACAGAGAGTGAAAGGAAAGCTGTAGTCTACCAGAGCAGGTAAGTCACAAGTTCAGGGCCTCTCTCCAGCAGTGAGCCTACACAGACCAGCCCTGCAGGACGAGGCAGACTTTGTGAATACCCTCTTACGTTAATCTGCAGTACAACAGATAGTGTGGTCCCTGAGACAACTGGCAAAAACACTGTAGTTGTGACAACATTACAACCATGCAGACCTGGCGAATATTTTAAACAAGAAATGTACCACTCAAATCATGACCTGAAGGGCCATACAAAACTTCCTGTAATTTATAAGACTATACACTTTGATTACACTAATACTCGAGAGCAAGAAGAAACAAAAATTTGAGCAGTATCTTGAGGAACTCTTGCTAAAGGGATAGGCAGTTCTAAATAGAAAGGTTAGTAGTCAGATGATTAAAGCTAGAAAGTAAAGTGCTTAAGATAAATTTTGGCATTGTGCCTAAAGTACCCACTACAAGTGATTAAGAGAGGAAGGCCAGTGACCAGAGTTTGGAAAAAAAAAAAGGGTTATGAATGGGCAGAAGACTAATTCTACTTCTGAGTCTTTAAAACTGGTCAGTGAAGTTAGTATTTTCTATTAGTAATCAGATGCAGACAAAACAGCAGGTAGCAACTCCAAAAGTGGTAATAAAAAATTACCTAAATATAAGAATTTAATACACTGTTATTCCTATTAAGCTCAGTATGCCAGTTTCTTTAAGATGTGCAAACGGCTTTGGTGGCTTTAGGGAAGCAGATCCCATACTTCCTCCAGGCTTTACAGCAAAGAGGCATTTTTTTCCAGCTGCCCCTCTTGCACTGAAACGGACCCAGAAGACTTAGTCAACAATCAAAATAACTTTAGGCATAATGACTCACGTAACATCTCACTTTAGGTAGCTTTTCTCCAGTGGGACTGCAAATAAGGAACAGCTAGGATTTTTAATTTATTTTAGAAGTTTAAACAGCACTCCAAATTAGTCAAGCAATACAGACTTAAACAGAAAAATTGTAATTGATAATTACACTTAATTACACATAATAATGATTACGAGGATGAAGTTTCCCAGTATACCTACGACGCTTTACCTACAAACATTTAACAAAATGCTGAATCACTGGAAAACCCCCCAAAACTGTCCAGAAAGGAGGGGGGGAAAAAGCCCACTTCAAGTCCCCAGACTGTAAATGTCTATCACACATGTACACATGCAAAAAAAAAGATTTTAGACTGCTGAGAGATAGCTGGGGAGATGCATGAAGTGTGCCAGATATAGGCTACATATGTAGCCAAGCAGTATTTTCAGTAACCAAACATCATATGACAATTTTCGTTGCAAATGCTAAGGATTTAGCAAGACTCCAATAATCAAATTGACTTTGTAACTGAAGTAATTCAGGCTTCTAAAAATAGTTCTAGATTAATTAGGAATACCTTCTGTAGCTGAAAAGACCCACAAACACAACAATTCATCTATATATCCAGACTCATGAAGGGAAATCCACCTTCCTTTGATCTTTTGTTAATCGAAACATACAAATCAAAAATGAAACTACGCACTCCTCAGTGACTCAGCTCTCCACATATCATTGAAAGATGCAAGCAGTACAAAGACAATGTACTCCTCGTAGCATGCAAAGTGTTACACTTTAGGGCTTTTGCTTTGTTTTCTGTACAGTAAGTCACAAGAATGTTTGCTCTCAATTCTTGGAAATTAGGATTGGTAAACTCTCTTGCCTTCCAATAGAAAGAGAATAGGAAGGTCAAAGACTAGCAAGTTTTTTGTTAATTTTAAGACTATTTCAGAGTCTGTTTGAACTACTGAATCTAAACTGGATAGAGTTCAACTCTTGAAATCTTATAATGAAAGTACACTGCTGGATTTTTATCAGCTCCTGCAATAGAATTATGAACTATCAGGAATATTACACTAAGTCCTGAATATTTTCCTTACTAATTCACACTTTTCCAGAATTAAGACATTGAGAACTAGTCATCCCTTCAGATAACTGTTACTCATTCCTCATCTTTTAGTTAACATGCTAAAGCCTATCCAAATCAGTTGCTTATTGAAATTAACAGATCTATTTAGATGTTTTTTTGTCATTTATTTGCCTAAAGAACACAAAACTTTGGTAAATGCCTTCACAATAATAAAGAGGAATAGATGAAGTCAAGCATTAGCTGAAATAAAACTGCACAACTTTAACAGCAATTGTAATGCTTTCAATGAAGCTTTGCATTTGGCACCACCTGACAGTAATTCCATCTGATATTTCACCCTCCCACTTTTCTCTTGGGAAAACAAAGACTTTCTCTACTGTCACAAGCCTAAAGAAGCAGGAACTCCCTCCTCCCACCTCCCACTTATTACTTCATGCTCCCATACTTTCCCACAGAGCATGGTGATGCTTTTAACTGAAGCCAAAGAGCTCAACTTTCTTGCGGCAGGAAAGGAGGGCAAAGAATGTATAAACATGAGGATTAGCTGAGATTGTCAGGGTGGTTGAGCAAGCACCTGACAGACACAGCCTAATGGCCACTCGTCTTCCACAAACCACCATTCATGACTCGCCTTCCACTTCCCACCTATTAAATTATCCAGGAAGCGCAGAAAAGCTCTTTCACAATGTAAGAAAGAGTAATTCCCACAAAGCCTCGGCACCACATGGCTCAACCCCACACAAAAAGAGTGTCACAGGGCAAGCCCCAGATACCTACAGTGAACTACACAAGCCCAAAAGTGCAGAAGATAACCACTTGCGTGCTTCCCTCCATATGTCTGCTGCAAAATCTCACCCACAGCAAGAGCAGGCAGTGGACACTTATTTGTGGGGGAGAAGAGGACTAAGAAATAAGTCAGAAGTAGCAGAGTGGAAAACCTGCTCTTCTGTAACACACAGAATATATAAGCTACAAAATGTGAAGGAAGATTAAATGTGCAGTGGTGATTAAAAAAGCTAGTGGAACTTCAGAAAAATATCCAAAACAAAGATGCAATAGAAGTTTCAGCACTTGTAGTTACCAAGATATAGCACTATTCCAGGACTTCACTACATTGATCGCAGCATTCCATACTTACCCCTTCTTCAACATATGAAAACTAATGAATTTTGTGTGTTTTTTTTCCTACCCTCATTCAGTATCAGATTTAAGCTGTACCTTCACACAGCACAGATACCTAAAAACCTCACTAGCAAAACTCACACTTCTCTTCAAATAGTACCGAAAAAACCTGACTTCCTAGAAAAATGGGATTCTAAGCAAACACCAGGTTGAAAACATGAATCAAAGAGCTAACATAGCAAGAAAAATTTCATGACTGCACACTGTATCTTCTTCTCTTTTCCCATCATCACACATGCCAGGATCACTTCTGTACCCAGTGCTCTATCTGGAAGCAAGACTTCATCATGCACTAATTTCAAAGTCCCTGAAAGCCATGTGCATATCATGCTGCTTTATTAGTTCTTCTCAAAACCTGTGACAGCTGAATCAGACACCCTGTCGAATCTAAGAAGCCCCCACCTCCTGAGATGCAGCTAGGGTAGTTAAAAACGACAACTCAGCCTGCCTGACAACTCACAACTAGCAAGAAGGTGTTTCTATTCCCCTCCAGCAACTCTTCCCTTCCTCTTTCTCATCCATTTCCTTTTTGATGCAACTCATCTTCCCAGGTTTGCAGAAAACTATTTTTTACAGCTGTATTTTTTTTGTTGCTGCTGTTGTTAAATTACCACATTGAGGGATCAGGCAGTTGTCACTGTCCGTGAAGGGAAGGCTGCAGGAGCGAGACTTCACCCTTCAGCAATAACAAGCTGCTTGATCAGCTTAGCCAGCTCAGACAAATCAGTCCAGGTGACAGAAGGAAGCACAAGAAGGATCTCTTGTACCTGATCTTGGCCCAGGTATACCATTGCCAGATCAGTGGTACCGTCACAGGAACCAACAGCTGTGATGACACCAGCTCAACTACTTGATACTATCTAAAGGTCCATGAACCTCCATCAAGCAATAATTTATCAGAGTAGCTGACATTCTCACAACCGTCTCTGAACTGGAAAAGAAAGGAAGAGTCAAAGGAATCTCAGGCATATATATAAAGCATTCCCTCCACCACATATTACAATCCTTTTCTAACATTATAATCCAATTTTCCAATAAACATAACAAAAAAGATGAAGCAGGGACATCACGGGTAACAGCTACTACAGTTCTTAACTAAGGAAGCCCATGGAGTCTGACAGCTCCTCAAAACGGAATAGAACAAGTATAAGTGTGGTCGTGTCAATGACAGCTGTTCACTGCAAAGAACTGAAATTCACCCACAGAGGACAAGCAGGCGTGTTCTGGAGCACTTCCTGGTGTGGCTGAATCCTCTTACAAAATAATCATTTCACCCCATGTTCCCTCTGCTCCCGTCTGCCCTCAAAAGACAAGCATCAAAACCAGTTTTGCCTCAGATTTTCTCTACAGGCAACACTAACTTATTTGAAAAGAGACTACCATGACAATGGTAAAGTTCTGAAAATACCAAGGAAATTAGATGACAAGCTGAAGGGTGTACCATTTTATATTAATAAGGAAGCATCATATTACAGAAATCACCGACAATAGAAACATAAAACTGATAGCTTCCTGAAGTGGCTGTTCATAGAATCACAGTATATTTGCTGACTCTCTTTGAGCTTAACTAAGGAGAACTATATGAAAACAGTAACTTACTTTCAGTAAGTGTTAAGAATGCAGTTTTCTCTTTTCCAATCTTTATATATCAGGTTTCTAACTTTCCAATAGATCCTACATTATTGTTCAAAGTGCTCACAGTCTCTTTCCTTATTGTCTTAAGCTGCACAAACAACTGATGTGGTGAGACATGAAAAACCTAACAGGGACTAAGAGAATGGAGGAAGCAAAAGAAGCATTAAAGGAGAATCTTAATTAAATGGTTATTAACCCAACAGAAAAAACTTTTTACAATCAATTAAACATTTTTAGTGGAAAGTTGTCTTTCAGTATGGTTAAAACAATTAATAGGGGAAGGGGAGAGGGAAGGCAGGAAGGGAGTGACATCCAATAAACTCCTCTTTAGAAATCTGTGTACAGTCTTACAAACTAAGTGACAACTGACTTCCTGAGGCCTCATTTACTATTAATTTTGGTTTTACAAGTAAAGCATTGAAAACCATATGCTTTTAGCTCGCAAGATTCTCTGTCCAAAGTACAATAAGGAAGAACAATAAAATTAAAATACCCTAGAAAAAGATGAGGTTTATTTCTTACCTATGACAATATACAAAAACAATGTCATTTTTCATTTGCTCTATTTTAAACATCCACCAGAAACTCCCAGAGCCACTAAACCATAAATTTTCTAAAGCCCCCAGGAGGATACTTCCTTCTTTTCATTGCTAGTGTGTGAGCCTACAATAAAGACAAAAAGGGAACTCAAAAATATATTTCCCAAGTCTCTACAACACTGTAACTCCATTATGATATAAGCTCCATGCAGACATGGTCTCTTGTCCAAGCAAGCAAATTCAGACCCGTCCTTCATGAAGAGTGAAGTGTTCCAGACATCTCTTTTCTCCTACCTAGCACAAGATTATGATACACATTACTAAAACAGATGGTTGTCCCACCACCTTGTCGGCAACATTACGATTCTGTTAGTGACACAAGCTTGCACCACTAACTCCAAGCTTCTCTAGACTGAAGTCCTACTGATTCACATGGCACTACAAGGAAAAAAAAAAAGTCTCCCATCCAGATTTTCTTCTTCAGCCAGTTCCACTTACAACCACATTAGATGCTTTTCCAGCTCCTAGGCCACCACATTCAGCCACCGGAACCTCTCCCTGAATTTCTCTGATTGCCCTGCTTTCTCCTATGCAAGGAGTTTTATTCTCACTTCCAGTAATGCACCTGCTTTCCCTGCCATCTCCCCCACTGCAGAGGTAAGTAAAAGGCAGCTCTCTAGTTCCTTTGGGGATACCAGGTAATGTCCAGTTCATAGACTGTTGCTTTTCCCTCGGAGAAGCACCTTCACACACTCTCCCCACGCCCAAAGAACAGCTGGAAGTGTTCCCACCGCTCCTCTGTCCACTCATCTCAGTGCATTTTAAAAAAAAAAGGCGTCAGCCCAGGTGCTGAAGCTGCTGTACATCCCACGTCCGCCAGCGTTATCGCGCTTCCGTGAACAGCCCACATTTGCTTTTCCCCAGCTGTTATCTCCTGCCTGCAGCAGCCGCCTCTGCGAGCCCGCCGTGCGGCACCGCGGCCCGGCGAGCCGGG